>CABEEJ010007811.1:0-19951 GCA_901482245.1 Timema douglasi | reverse complement strand
TGGTGATTTCAATAAACTCCACTAGTTATCAGAGATTCTACTGGTGATTACAATAAACTCCACTAGTTATCAGAGATTCTACTGGTGATTGCAATAAACTCCACTAGTTTTCAGAGATTCTACTGGTGATTGCAATAAACTCCACTAGTTATCAGAGATTCTACTGGTGATTAAAATAAACTCCACTAGTTATCAAAGATTCTACTGGTGATTACAATAAACTCCACTAGTTATCAGAGATTCTACTGGTGATTACAATAAACTCCACTAGTTATCAAAGATTCCACAGGTGATTACAATAAACTCCACTAGTTATCAGAGATTCTACTGGTGATTACAATAAACTCCTACTAGTTATCAGAGATTCTACTGGTGATTACAATAAACTCCACCAGTTATCAGAGATTCTACTGGTGATTACAATAAACTCCACCATTTATCAGAGATTCTACTGGTGATTGCAATAAACTCCACAGTTATCACCCTCCAACTACATGCAACAACAAGCTAAAGAGGGGAGCCCTTTCCTTTCTCTCCGCGAAAAACCACCGCCAAATGGCCACACAGCATAAAGTCCCGTTTTTGAAATTGAGAGGACTGCAGTCTGGAGAGCACACAGCAATATAAATATCTCTTGATATGTTTACGACCGTCCTGCTGCGGAGGATGCGATCATCCTAAATCACTCTGCCCCGCGCGATTCACAACTACCCCTCGCGAACATTACACTAGAGCACTGGTTTCCGGCCTTTTTTTTTCAGGGTTTAGTCCCAATTTCTGTCTCAGCGATCACCCCATAATAAGCCACAAATGTTTAAATCCTAGTTTTAAAATTATTACTCTTAAATGGATCTTACTACCCGTCCGACCTATCAATTAGTTACGTTAGTGGCGTAGGTTTAATTTAGAGAAAATGTAACTCCTTATATTTGCACTGAGGGGGAAGGGGGAAACACCGTTTAGAAACCCACCCCCCAGTACACCCGGTCGGAATTTGAACCCTTACCTCATCACCGACAAACCAAACGAACTACAAAGTAAGCCCTTGTGCTTGGTGTAATTACTATAAATTGCTTGGGTAGTGATTATACGAATGCGACTAATATGTCTTAAAAAAGAGAATCAAACGATCCTGGCGGGTATTTCGGAAGTTACGGTCAGCGCCATTCTCCTGAACACGTGACTGATACAGAAAACAAATGTCTGGTGAGTAACCAAATGTAGCCTAAACAGTAACGTGACAGGTCTTATCACCCTCTTCGGTGGCCGCGTGGTCTAAGACGCTACTCTCGAAGTAGACTAAACTACCGATCAAGCTTTGAATCTCGGTCGGGTGTATTGAGTTTTTTTTCTCCAAAAGGGTGTACACACACTCTCTCTCTTTCCACGCAAATTCTGGTACAATTATTCTAAATATAACCTTTTTAATCCCTAAAACCATTAGCGTGATTAGTACATAAGAGTATAACACGAACGGTTAGTAAAACGCGGTACTAAATGGTTTTAAAAAAGTTTTCTATTATTTTAGCAGGTTATGTTTCCATTTTAATTATTCCCCTACCTGCCTCGGTGGCGTAGTTGGCTAACGCTCTATTCGTGTTGAGCTCGACTGCTGAGGACGGGGAGATCAAGGTTCGAATCTCGGTCGGGTGAACTGAGGGCGGTTTTTCCTAAATGGTTGTCCACTCTCCCTCCACGCAAATGCGGGTTCACTTCCTCTAATTAAACCTTCCCAATTTCCTAATCCATTAGAGTAATTAGTACTTAAAGCGTATAACCCGAACGGGTAGTAAGACGCGGTGCTAAATAATAATAATAATAATTATCATTATTATTCCCCTCCCTATAATCAACATAATAACTCTATAAAGGAGACATAAGGATATAACCCCAACAAACATTGCGACCCTAATCAAAACATGTCGCAACCCCCAGGTTGTATATAAATGCCTTAATGAATAACCACATATGGTTTGTATCTGTTTATACCTGGCGAACTGTAAGCACCCCCTTACCCCCCTTTTTCGTGTGAAACAAAGCTTTTGTGTCATCATCCGATCTCGGGAGGGAGGGAGAAAAAAAAAAGAAGCAGCACTCGGGTCATTTAAACCCGTCGACTTCCTTTGAAACTTATCGTGGACCACCACTGCTATACAGAGATAACAGTGCGTGGGTCGTGTTTCCTCCTAATAATGTGGTTGTACGAGCTTATCAGATTACACCCCCTCCCCGACCCGTGGGAGGGAATTGAACCCAAGGGACGTCATCAGGTACACAGTAATTACACATCCAATACAGGATAATTTCAGTAGGACGACGTTTGGGGCAATAAGCGGGGATGTTCGGATCATTCAGGTCTTGGTGCGAGCACCGTGTTGGGGCTCATTCAGGTCTCGGGGCAAGCACCATGTTGGGGCTCATTCAGGTCTCGGGGCGAGCACCATGGTGGGGCTCATTCAGGTCTCGGGGCGAGAACCATGGTGGGGCTCATTCAGGTCTCGGGGCGAGCACCATGGTGGGGCTCATTCAGGTCTCGGGGCGAGCACCATGTTGGGGCTCATTCAGGTCTCGGGGCGAGCACCATGGTGGGGCTCATTCAGGTCTCGGGGCGAGCACCATATTGGGGCTCATTCAGGTCTCGGGGCGATCACCGTAGTGGAAACCTTGCGTTACACTCGCTTTTTATGTGTTTCAAGTCACTTTCTCACTATAGAGAACAAGGAAAATGTTTACCTCGAGATTATGACGTATCTTTAAGTTATATCTGTTCCCTGAACAAAAAAATGTGAGTTTTTACAATTCCGTTTGTTCCCATGTCCATCTGTATTATCCGTGGAGTGTTATGGACTCTTAAGGTGTGGATTTATCGAACGCGAGGAATGGTCAGTTGTTGTTTAGTTGTTGTTGTTTTTTTGTAATTTTTATAGCAAAATATTTACTTCTCTTTTATTTTGCCAAAATAAATGAAATATTGCTTCAGTACAAAAAAAAAGTTGATTATTTTGTATCTGGTGATATCAACAAATTTTTTTTAGTATTTAATTATGAGCATGGCAGCATTAGATTACTAACTTTTTAAATGAAGAGTGAAAGTTGTCATTAAATTCCAGGACACTCTTGACAGATATTCAACAACTTTTTATGTCACCGTGTGAAGAAAATTAAACTCTTTATGTTCCAACTGGAGAAATATTTTATTTATTTTGATTAAAAAAAAATTATGATATAAAAAAACTGCTAACACATCTTTTCTCGCGTCCCCTAAATCCCACACCTTGAAGGAACCGCCTCGGCAAGACATTGTCGGACAGACTCTCACTTCTATGATTCGTTATTATATTATTATTATTATTATTATTACCGCGTCTTACTACCCGTTCGGGTCATACGCACTTACGCTAATGTGTAATGGTAGGGTGATTGTGAGATGAAATGGAGGACCTACAGTTTAACGTGGAATCCGAACCACGGTGGAGGCCTGGCATTCCTCACATTCACAAGATGTCTTGTCAGAGGTGAAGGAAGGGTTTGGTTATCAGATAAATCTGTGTCTGGACCGAGGATTGAACCCCGGCTGCCAGCACAGAAGTCTGACACCTTACCCCTAGACCACCGGGTCACCATTTGTTATTTTAAAATATGGTTCACACCAAAATAAAGTCAAAAGATTCCTAGAGAGCTCTTCTTAACAAAAGGAGAAAAAAAAAGTGTGAAAATATGACATTAGCTCATTTTCAACGACTTTGTTACCATATTCGCGGAGCTATGAGACTAAGCTTGATGAAAAAAGGGTCTCTAGATCCAGGGCCGTAACTAGAGGCTTGGGGGCCCCGGGGCAACAGATAATAATGGCACCCCACTTTTTATTTTTTCCCTCCCACCTTTAAATCTCAAATTCCCACTTTCTTTTAATAATTATTGTTGCTGTGTCTTGTTATTTATTGGGTGTTTTTGATCCAGTAAGGGGTAGCCTTAAGGTAACATATTTATTTATAAAGTTAAATGGCAAATTATTCTTAACAATTATACTGAGCCAATACAATTACATATAAAATACAATAAAACTACAATACATTATGGATTAATAAGATAAAAGACCGAAATACTCGTATTGATATTAAAAACAGAATTAATATAGTATGTCGTATGCCTCGAATGATGTATTTGCAGGCTTAAAGGCTAATGATCAAAGTGAATAGTCTCGAATAGCGAATGTTTTAACAGATTGGCAAGGAAAAACAGCGAGAGTTAAATATATTGAGACGATATGCGTTTGATTAAAGCTTTAGTCTGTTTTCGTTCCAAAATATATATGTGTAAAAAAAATTCTTCCTCACTCGGGGGCCCTCTATGCTCGGGGGCAATGCCCCACTCCACTGGCCCTGTATAAATCTGGCCTTTTTCTAAACAACAAAGTAATTATTTTTGTTGGCTCACAACACACATTTTAAAGATATTTGAAGACAATCAACAAGCTTTGCTTTTTACCTTAAGATAAAATAAGTTTAGTAAGTTTTATTTCTCCTCTTTCTAATTTATATGACAAAGAGTGGTTGTGGGTAAAGGACGAAAGGAAGTATAAGCTTAGATAGAAAAGATAAGTAGTTCCAGAAAACGACACAGAACAGTGTATTCTAAGCAGTGTGGCCCGACAGCCATTGAAACTTTCTTGCCGACCGAGGCAGCCGCCTTAAGGCGCTAGAATAGTCGAGTAGAGATAATTAATAAACCCCAGAAACCAAGTGAGTCTATAAAGTTCCTGTGCGGAGCTGTTCATCAGTAGGAGAACAAACAGGGGGAGGAAATACACAAATTATAATACAATTTGTGTTGTGACCCCCTCTCACCCTGTTAAATTTCATAATTCAATTCACAAATATCCATTATATGATTTTATAGCAGTTACATTTTGTTTCCAGGGCACTTAGGTCTTAATTATCCACTAGATTAGATGGATTTTTAAGACTTTTTAGGATGAAAAATATCAACTTTTAAACAATGTGTACACGTCATCACTATTCTACTACAAAACCGCATGGCTCACTCACTCACTCACTGACATTAATGTTTACCCACTTCCAGATAAGCTAGAAACTTGAAATTTGGCAAACTTATAGCTTATAGCCTGTAACCGACAGGACAAATCAAAAAAGTTTTTTAAAAAAATCTAAAATTTTTTAAAATGGTGGCGCAACTTTAAAGTAATTGCGGACCTTTTTTTGGAGGCCTCTTGTGCCTAAACGGTAAGACCTATCAAAAAACTGATTGCACCAGAGCTAGATTATTTGATTTTAGATAAATTTTACAACTTTCCTAAAAAAAAAATTATATTTTCTGACACTTTTGGGGCATCTAGAATAATAAAACTGTAAAAATAAATCAACGTTCAAAAAACTATGGAATTACATTAGTTTACACTCACTTGGGGTTCGAGGGAGGTGGGGGGGCGGAGCCCACAACGAGCCAAGCGAGTATATAATATAAAGGGTCATATCCTTGGGTTCAGTTCAGTAAACACCATACTCTTGTACTGTTAAGGTTTTGTCAATATGTAACCTAAGTGAGACATCTGATTGGCGATATCTCTGTTACTTAGATAACCAACGCCGTGACATATCTTAAATACTACATGCCGTACAGTTGTGTTGTGCGGCTTGTTTTCTCAACGTGTTTACTAAAAATATCTCTTTTTACAGATTTGTATACGTTTTTATTCCCACAATATTGTAAATAATATTGATTAATGTAAAATATTAATTCAAAATCAATCAATAATGAGCGAGAATCTTCCTTCGAAATGCCATTAAATTATTATTATTATTATTATTATTATTATTATTATTATTATTATTATTATTATTAGCACCGCGTCTTACTACCCGTTCGGGTTATACGCTCTTACGCTAATGTGTAATGGTAGGGTGATTGTGAGATAAAATGGAGGACCTACAGTTTAACGTGGAATCCGAACCATGGTGGAGGCCTGGCATTCCTCACATTCACAAGATGTCTTGTCAGAGGTGAAGGAAGGTTTTGGTAATCAGATAAATCTGTGCCGGGACCGAGGATTGAACCCCGGACCTCTGCACAGAAGTCCGACACCTTACCCCTAGACCACCAGGTCACCCGAAATGCCATTAAAGCAAAAATAATTAGTTTTATTAGGTATTTTCTAAAAACAATAAAATATTAATTAAAAATAGTAAAATTATATTTGTTAAATCATAAACAGTATTATTTTATTTGTAATGATCGTGGATTTTGCACTATATATACCAAAACTTTTTTTTTAAGCAGTTTTTTAATATCCTTCATGATGTGAAGCTCTCAACTTAGTGATTTTATTATCAAAGAGTTTGGTATCTATTGTAAATCCGTCACCGGCCATCTTGTGAAAGTAGATCAGGAGTGTGAAATAGGAGCCATTTCCTGTCGAATCCACAAGCAGACCCATAAACGTTTAGTCTAGTTGAGACAGAAGTGGATCTGTGGGAATCGCCGTCTCAATAATCACGTGATTTTATGACGCGGATAGAAGCCCGCTGATTGGAGTTTCATGCCGTCATCGGGGGAATGTCCTTGAGTTGGCGGATTCTGGTTTGTTGTGCTAGAGTTGGGCTCTAGAGATTAGGCGAGGGGGGCAGTTGCCCAAGTGTGAATAATTGTAATGAAAAGTGTCTGCTCTGGATATGTGACACCCTCTTAAGAGGGATTGCGGACTTGGACCGAAATATAAATTGTGTCACAGGCGACCGGAGGACGGATGGAGCCAACACTCGTCCCTATGACGACTGTGTATAGGTTCATTTTATTTTAAAACAGTATTATTAATCGACGCCCATTCATTCAACCTACCCTGGCTGACCTCCATGACACTGTGGTCTCACAAGAGAGTATGGGCCGTGTCTCTGCGTGTCGGTTATTGATAAACACGAGTGACCCCACGTCTTAGTATCAGCAGTGAGATTTTTTATACACCAACTTAGGAGTAAAGGTCCGGTCTTCACAATCAAAAAAATTAGCATTAGATAATACACTTTTTTTTTAAATAAAGGCGAGTGACCCTTTTCATTTGGCGAGGAAATGCAGAGTGGTGGGAACAAACGGTTGTCTTCAAGAATGTTTATTTATTTGAAAATTTTTTTTGGGAATGGTGAAACATGTTGATTAAGTTATAATTTTATATACCCACCTCCTCTATGATTTTAGCAGTGATCAAATATAGATAAAATTGACATTTTTCAATAGGAAACTTCCGGCTTCATAACAAAAAATAAGAAAATGTAACAATTAATAAACATCGATACATTATCTTAGAAGAAGTGTTGAAAATATGAACATAAAAATTTATCTCGTTCTCGAGAAAACTGATATTTCCAAACTTATTATTTATTCGCAAGACCTGATCGGTAGCTAGCGCCATCTACGGTTTCCGTGATCTATCTGTTCTTGTTGGCGCGGAAGGATACTTTGGTCGGTTGTGAAACCACGCCACGCCTTTCACCCTTCCGCCCACCATCCTACAAAATAGGTTTTAGTCTCGCGCTCGACAGGACCAAGAGGCCTTAAGTGAAAGTGCTTGTCATTAAATTCGAGGACCACCTTTAAAAGGGAGAGATATTCAAGAACTGTTTAGGTCACCAAGTGAAGAAAATTAAACTCTGTTTTTCTACTGAAGACATTTTTTAATTAATTTTGACCAATCATTGTTTTAATATTTGGAAAAAAAACCTGCAAAAAACTCCGACCATTTCTCGCGTTCCTTACAATCCCAAAGTTTTAACGTTTTTATTTAGTACTTTATTCACCAAATATGTTTAAAGATATAAATTAAAGATAAATATTTTTTTTTATGATTATGTTGTTTCAATGTAAGACTAAAACAAACGGTCCCATTAAAGCAGAATCAGTGTATTGATCTAGTCCGTCGGTTGAATGAGGATGTTACCGACTAATGTGAAGCGTGGTACGGACTGGTACTTATAACGGGGCTACCACACTAACTAGGTCATTTTATACAGAATATTAAGTCACCCCCTCAAGTTGGGAAAAAAATAAAAAATAAGAATCCAAACTTTTTTACTGTCGCATTAAGTAAATAAACCATTTGAAAACACGCAAATAAAAACAGTTCTTATATTATTATGAAACTTATTATAATATGTACTAACGATTTATCACTCGTGAGCACGACATCAGCATAATACACTTAACATAACGCTTAAAGATTGTGAACAGTAAAATTAACAGCTTCCTTGTTCGAGATTATACCCGTAATATAACATTATTTTGATTAATTTGTAATTTAGGACTTGAATATATATTGCTCAAAAATATATAGAAAGAGTTGAGTGATAGATTTTATTAAGATAGTTGATGTAATAAAATAAAATTGCAGATCAAAATGTATAATTAGGTTAACTTATGGTAATAGCATATTGTTAAACAGTGAACATTACACATTTAATAAATAATTCATTAACAATTTAGCAGTATATTAGGTGATAAGCAGTGGCGGCTCGTAGTTAAAATTAGTGGGGGTACTGCTCCAAACATTTTTTAGCCTTTGTTTTAAAATTGTGTAAAAGGAAAAAAACATGTATAGTAAAGAAAATTTATTCAGCCACTTGATAAAATCTTAACCAAAAAAACCAAACTTTTTTACTTACTTTAACTTAAATTGTTACAGTTCAAGCTTGATCTATTCATTTAAAAATTAAATCTATTCTTCTTGTTTCAATTTGCGCAAAAAATTTAAGAATTTTCTCCTTGATCTCTGGATGACAATTGAGGAAATTTTTCTCCATTGAAAGTACTGCAAGCGCATTTAGTCTTTCTGTTAAATAAAAGTGAATCAAATAGAATAGCTGGAAGCAGAATAATCTAATTCTACACTCTTCTACACTTTATCACATTCAAGAATATGGTACACGGTTGTTAAGCACAACACACGCCGAGTAAAAAAAAACCTTCCTTCCACCATGACGCCAGAGCCAGCACTGCAGGAGCAACAGTGCTTTCTCTACCTGGCAGTCCCGCCTTCCTCCCCACCCCTCTCTTATGTGCGCATGCGGACAACACTCAACACCACGTCGCTGGCACTGTGAAGCGCACAGTTCCATACAACTCTTTTTTTAAAATCGTTTTCATAAACTGGGGGATGGCTACTGAAGTAATGACATTAAGCTTAAGGAATAGATATTGTACTACAAAAATAAAGAAAGAATTAAATAAAAAAGAACTCACTATATTAAATGTTATCGATAATATCAAGTGGAAATAGGGGTGCTGCAGTTCCGCAGTGCCTATACACGAGGAGCTACTGGTGATAAGTCTAAACAAATAAGTAAATAAATAAGTCTAAATACACTACTTACTTTCATCTTGTTTAGAATGTTTTCTAAAATGATATTTTGGTTAAAATAAATGTATGTGTTTGATGTATTTAACGTGCTTCTTTCTGAACCGACTTATTATATCAGTACACGAGAATTTCTATGAGTGAGAGCGAAAGGACCTACCAATTTTCCCGAGAAAGGTATTTTAACATACATTACAGTGTTCTTTTTACAAGCCACAACCGACAAGCCACCGACGGCTTTACTTCCCTTCCGAAGGAAGTTGTGCTACGGACTTTTATCGACCAAGAAAAGTCCGTCAATCCCGGCTGGGTATGAACCCACTAGCATCGGGTCATGAGGTGAGCAATTGACACAGAGACCACTGAGGTCGACAAGTAGAAAGAAACTTTATAAAATACGAACATATTTTTGTTTTTCGGAAATATTGATAACCTTTACTAATTTATTAGTGATATACCCACCTAGGTGGCTTAGTTGGCTAACGCGCTAGTTCCATGTTGAGCTTGACTGCCGAGGACGGGGAGATCGAGGTTTGAACCTCGGTCGGGTTAACTGTTGTTTTTTTTCCTAAATGGTTTTCAACTTTCCCTCCACGCAAGTGCGGGTTTACTTCCTCTAATTCAACCTTCCCAATTCCTACTTCATTAGCGTAATTAGTACTTAAAGCGTAGAACCCGAACGGTTAGTAAGACGCGGTGCTAAATAAATATATATACTATATATCAAAAGTGACAGGTGCATTTAACATGACCTAATTATCATTATTACTATCACCGCGTCTTACTACCCGTTCGGGTTATACGCACTTACGCTAATGTGTAATGGTAGGGTGATTGTGAGATGAAATGAAGGACCTACAGTTTAACGTGGAATCCGAACCACGGTGGAGGCCTGGCATTCCCCACATTCACAATATGTCTTGTCAGAGGTGAAGGAAGGGTTTGGTAATCAGATAAATCTGTGCCAGGACCGAGGATTGAACCCCGGTCGCCAGCACAGAAGTCTGACACCTTAGCCCTAGACCGCCAGGTCACCCCCCCATGACCTAACAAACGAGTATAAACAAGTAAAATTAGATCTAGCAGCTTTTCTATCTGTCAAATTAGGTTCTTACTATGGAAATTGATCTGCACACAAGGTTAGAAGAGCACGGTTATATTAATTCACTGAGTAAAGTTGATATATACTTTAATATCATCCAAATAGTATTATCATTAAACATATTAATCCCGTCTTAAATTTATTTCAGGATATATTTGTAATAAAGAAAATGCGGTAATATATGAATATATATCTGAGGCAGGTCAGATAGTATCATGGAGTGTCGCCGGGAATAACAAGCAATTAAGTTATACCTGTGATATGGTCTCATCGCTCAGCAGAGTACTCGTGGGCCAAGTACTAGCGGACATACATTCCAATGTTGGGTGTGAAGCGCGGAGATTGTCTATGAAGATCTTGTCTCAATGTTGCACTTCGGAGAGTGTCTATGAAGATCTTGTCTCAATGTTTCACTTCGGAGAGTGTCTATGAAGATCTTGTCTCAATGTTTCACTTCGGAGAGTGTCTATGAAGATCTTTCCTCACTGTTGCACTTCGGAGAGTGTCTATGAAGATCTTTCCTCACTGTTGCACTTCGGAGAGTGTCTATGAAGATCTTGTCTCAATGTTGCACTTCGGAGAGTGTCTATGAAGATCTTTCCTCACTGTTGCACTTCGGAGAGTGTCTATGAAGATCTTTCCTCACTGTTGCACTTCGGAGAGTGTCTATGAAGATCTTGCCTCACTGTTGCACTTCGTAGAGTGTCTATGAAGATCTTGTCTCAATGTTGCACTTCGGAGAGTGTCTATGAAGATCTTGCCACACTGTTGCACTTCGGAGAGTGTCTATGAAGATCTTGCCTCAATGTTTCACTTCGGAGAGTGTCTATGAGGCATTTGGTTCACTGTTGCATCACATCCAGCAATACATCACGAAATGGCGCAATTACAGCCCCGAAGTTTATTGCCTGGTAATTGCTGGTCGGTATTACTGCGACACCTGTCACCAGGACAGCAGGACATCGATATATTATCGGGGAGTGCACGTGACTACCGTCATTAAGACGTCACAGTCCGTCCTCCGCTCTGCACATTGCACCGCGCCCTGGATCGAGACGTCAAATAAACAACTAAACATGATCTAACGCGCCTCATGATAAGGGCACCGCTGACTAGGCAACAATCAGAGATGACTAGGCAACTATCATCACTGACTAAGCAACAAGCACAGCTGACTAGTTAACAAGCACCACTGATTAGACAACAAGCACCACGGACTAGGCAACAAGCACAAGTGACTAGGCAACAAGCACAACTGATTATACAACAAGCACCACAGACTAGGCAACAAGCACCACTGATTAGACAATAAGCACCACAGACTAGGCAACAAGCACAGCAGACTAGACAACAAGCACAGCAGACTAGACAACAAGCACAGCAGACTAGACAACAAGCACAGATGATTAGACAAGCACCACTGATTAGACAATACGCACCACAGACTAGGCAATAAGCACCACAGACTAGGCAACAAGCACATATGATTAGGCAACAAGCACAGCAGACTAGACAACAAGCACAGCAGACTAGGCAACAAGCACATATGATTAGGCAACAAGCACAGCAGACTAGACAACAAGCACAGCAGACTAGGCAACAAGCACAGCTGATTAGACAACAAGCACCACAGACTAGGCAACAAGCATGACTGAATAGGCAACAAGCACAGCTGATTAGGCAACAAGCCCCACGGACTAGGCAACAAGCACCACGGACTAGTCAACAAACACTGCAGATTAGGCAACAAGCACAAATGACTAGGCAGCAAGCACAGCTGATTAGACAACAAGCACTACAGACTACGCAACAAGCACCGCAGATTAGGCAACAAGCACAACTGACTAGGCAACAAGCTAATTTTCACTGTTGGTCACAATCATTTCCGGTGATACCTATATCTTAATTAGTTAATTTACACTTTGGTTCAGTCATTATCATGTCTATCTACTAAACTATAGGTCTCGGTTCAATCCTCGGCATGGCCTAAATATGTATCATTGGTGAAATGCGGGTCTCCTCTTTAAATCCGCTTCGGTGGTAAAATGGTCTGGACTGCCGAAGATGGGGAGTTCAGGGTTTTAATCCCAGTAGAGATGTCCTGGGGGCGTTTTTTTTTCACTAAATGGATTATCACTCTCCCTCCACGGAAATGCGGGTACACTTCCTATTTATTAAACCTTCAATATCTCTAACACAGTGGCCTAGTTATAATAAATGCGTTCTAAAAAAATGTTTTAAGATGATATGGTCATGGAATGAGAATGGAAAAGAAAGAATACCAAAGAGAATGTTGGAGAAGAAGTATGTAGGAAAATTGCCGCAAGGGAGAGCAAGAAAGAGACGGAAAAACCAGATAAGAGAAAGTTTGCGAGTGAGAGGAGAAGAATGGAAGCAAAGAATGGAGGAAGAATGGAGGAAGGACAGAGAAAGACGAAGGGATGTCTTTTACTAAACTGACCCGGTGAAGGTCTGGAAACAGTCGATGATGATATGAGTCAGGCAAACATAGAAGGGGAGAGAAAGGTTGAATTTAGAAGTAATGTACCCTCAGTTTCCCGAAGTAATAATGGCAAACCATTAAGAAAAAAGTATATTGTGATAGCGACACCTTATACCATTCGACCACGAAGCGGTTAAAGCATTCAATTATTAAATGAGTAGGAAAAACAAAGAAAAGTATACCAGACAAGATTTACTTTTGAAATGAATTATTTAAAATTAAGTATGTAGGTCTTTTCCACACATGAATTTGTATATGGTTGTTGTTTTTTAAATGAAAATAATATAATAATAATAAAATTATAAATAAAAATAAAAATGTATGGTTTTATAAATAATGTAGCTTTGTTGCTTGATATCTAATGGTTGAATTCTAATATGTTTATTTCATTCATAAGAAAAGTATAATTTATTTTGAAAAACAAAAACCAAATTATACACATCAAGATAGGCCTCTTTTGATATATTTTTTTATTGTTTTGTGCAAGTATAAGTACGTCATTGCGTTGCCAAAGTATCTCAAAATATGTCTAAATATTTTTCTTTTAAATAAACGTCTAAAACTGCGACACTTATTGCAGCAGAACAACAAAAAGAAAGAAAACTTTAGAAGAACTGACATTTAATTGAGCAACTAACATTTATAGAAAGAAACTTTTCCTCCAAGTATTCTCTCCCTCTTCTCAGCTTTTAAATTTCACTTTTTGGAAAGTTACACTAAGAATAACAACAAAGTTGCAAAACGTAAAAAAATAAATAAAAAAAAGTGGAGGGATAATATGAAATGGGTGAGCTTAGTGATAATTCCCCTACTGCGTGGCATAAAAAGACGAGAGGGGGGAGGGGGGGGGAGAAAGAAGAGTGGAAACACTAAAATAAAAGTAAGTTTAGGATTTCTTTAAACATTCGCGTACGCAGGGACGAAAATATAATTTGCGTTTACAAAGATCGCTCTCTTTGTAATTACCAACCGTATGTGAAAGAGTAGTCTTGTTATTCTCTTTAATGACGTCACATTTTGTTCACAAACTATTATTATTATTATTATTCCAATTAAGAACTTAAATCATTCATAAAATATTTAAAAAATGCCTTTATTTTGATTGGTTTTATATCTATAAAACGGTGACCTGGCGGTCTAGGGGGTAAGGTGTCAGACTTCTGTGTGGGGGTCCGGGGTTCAATCTTCGGTCCCGGCACGGATTTATCTGATCACCAAACCCTTCTTTCACCTCTGACAAGACATCTTGTGAACGTGGGGAATGCCACTTTGAAAAGTTACCAGACCAAATTATGTATCCCCTACGCCGAACAATATGAGCAAAAACATGTGTTTAGCAGCTGTCAGCCGTGAGCTGTCAGTCAGCACCAAAGAATCCATGGGGCTACTGTATGTTATGCTATGCTATAATGTGCGATATTTATTCTCATGTTTTTAAAACAGTGAGCTGTATTACGTTATACTTTGGAAAGGTTTAATAGAGTATTTGAAGTCTTCAAGACAACATGACCTTTTGTGGGTCTGTCCGTTGTGCGCATGCGCAGTACAAAACGTAGTGCGAGTGAGATGTAAAAATCATGTGTGAATCCGGCATTACTCTCGTGTTAGACTGGCTTGGTGAAAACAAGGAGATCTGGGTTCAAATCATGACCGGGTACAATGTGGGTGGTTTTTCCTAAATGCTTTACCACGCAAATGGTAATAAGTAGAATAAAGAATAAATATTCTTGTTTTTGAATGTGTATGTGAAATTCTCGTTTTTCTTTTCTGGCACAATCTATGCCCTGTGTTTTCTCATTTCTCCCGATGGTAAGTATTCCTAGTGCACCCTGCCCGGATTCGAACCTCGACCTCTCCTCATCGACAATTTAGGGTGAACGTGACTCCTTCAGTTGTGTGACCCCTCTGTAAGGTTTAAGGCATTATAATTGATTATTTTCTGGGCGAATTTTAATAAGGGTTGATATAGTTGATAAGTTTTGAAGTTTCCGAGCAAATAAAATAAAAAATCAGTATTTTGACAACTCGTTAATATCTCTGATTTCAATTAAATTCTTGACACAAAACCACATCTGTTATAGATAAGTCTAATTGTTTACTGGGTTATAGTTCTTATAATTTATACTTCGCTCGAAAAATATCTTAAAATTCCAGTAACTTTTTATTTATTTACCTGCCTTCCGCCTTAATTTTCTCTTTCACAGAAAACTCCCTTTATTTTACAGGTGTGTATCAACTTTTTTAATTATATCGACCAATTATTTATGTTATTTTTGATAAAAGTTTCACACTTTATAACAATTACATTTGTGATTAAGTTTACACTTAAGTTCAAACGCCATGTTGATTTCAAAGAGACTTTCTATATTTTCTTCTCTTTCACCAAGTAAGCATTTATGTTTATTCCAACAACTCTTAACATATTTTTAAAACTATTTATGTTAATGACGTACTTTTTATGTTAAGAACTCACAATCAAAATAGAGAATAAATAACAATATTAGTTGTCACAATTCTTATTAGCCATGTTACTTTATTTCGTCATTTTTTCAGATTTGGAGAATTTAATTAAAATTCATGATACTCATTCCGATACTTGAGGCCAGGGTTAGTTCTAAATCGCCGGTAGACAAAAAAACAACCAACAGAGCGTATTAAAAATAAAACTAACAGCCGAAGCGGACAGCTATGAAAATAACAATTTGTGTTTTTGTTTGTTTGTTTTTTGTGACAAAAGGGCGCGTGAGTTCGCTACGAAGTAATCCCTGTGAGGACAGTGCATTACGCGGGTTTACGCGGGGCGGCGTTACCCGGCCATATTTCACACGTTGTGAGCAAGGGAGGGGACGTTTTATTCTTTTGTTTGCATTGCGACATGTTATAATGGCAACTCGGAGTTGGGGGAGCGTTGAATGGAGGCGAGAGGGAACTAAGGGTTGAATGGGGCAACCAGCCAAGCGGGAGGGGGAGGAGAAACAGGTCGAAAGGTATACGAATGAGCCCTCAAGGGTGTTGATTTTTAATTCATAGACACTAATGTCAAAACTGATTTAAAAAAGTTTTCAAACTTTATTAAGGATACAAGATTATAAGAGTATAGTTTTTTTCCCCCCCCAATGGACCGTCTGAGTTAAGGTGGGATGGAAGGGGACGCGAGAAAAGGTGTTTTTGAAGTTTTTGAGCAAAACTTTTTTGCTAAAATAAGATATTACTTTAGTATAAAAACATACAGTTAAATTTTTTACACAAGGTGATATCAACAGTTGTTGAATATCAGTCATGGTGACCTGGAGGTCCAGGGGTAAGGTGTCAGACTTCTATGCTGGCGGCCGGGGTTCAATCCTCGGTCCCGGCACAGATTTATCTGATTACCAAACCCTTCCTTCACCTCTGACAAGACATCTTGTGAATGTGAGGAATGCCAGGCTTCCACCGTGGTTCGGATTCCACGTTAAACTGTAGGTCCTCCATTTCATCTCACAATCACCCTACCATTACACATTAGCGTAAGTGCGTATAGCCCGCACGGGTAGTAAGACGCGGTGCTAATAATAATAATAATAATAATTAATAATAATAATATCTGTCAAGAGCATAGCGGCATTAGATGGGAAACTTTTTTTTTAATGAAGAGAAAAAGTTGTCATTAAATTCCGGGACACCTTTTACATTCATTCAACAACTGATGATATCACCATCTGAAGAAAATTAAACTAAATTCTTTTTTCCTTTGAAAATTAATAGATTTATTTTGACCAAATCATGTTTTGCCATAAAATCGGAAAAATAATTGTTTTTTTTATCGTGTCTGCTTTTACCACACCAAAGTGTACCCTGAAGGTAAGTAAGCTTACCTTACTTAGTTCCACTATGGAGTAGCTAAGAAGATGGGGTTATAGTGTAAACCGTCAAGGTAGGACTGATAACTTTCAGGGTGGACGGAGCACACGTCATAGATATTGACGCCAACTCGGCGGTTGAAGATTCCATCACCAACCAGGTGCATTTGACGCTAGTATGATGTGTTTCCAATCCTCTTGGAGCGAGTTCTGATAGTTCCGCTTATAGTACACTCGCCTTACACCGTTCCAACTATTATAGTTTTAAAATGCTAGATGGTGACCTGGCAGTCTAGGGGTAAGGTGTCAGACTTCTATGCTGGCGGTCGCAGTTCAATCCTCGGTCCCGGCAAAGATTTATCTGATTACCAAACCCTTCCTTCACCTCTGACAAGACATCTTGTGAATGTGAGGAATGCCAGGCCTCCACCGTGGTTCGGATCCCACGTTAAACTGTAGATCCTCCATTTCATCTCACAATCACCCTACCATTACACATTAGCGTAAGTGAGTATAACCCGAACGGGTAGTAAGACGCGGTGCTAATAATAATAATAATTTAAAATGCTAGTCGCATTTTTACACCGCGTTAAAGATTACTAAGAAGGAATTTAGAGGAAATGTGACTCAATTTGCGTTGAAACAGAGTTAAACACTATTTAAGTAAAAACATAAAGCCGGAATTCAAACCCTGGTCTCCTTGTCTCTGTAAAATGATACTCGTGGATTTATTAGTCTATTCACTTGTTCATAGAATCCTCTTTTTTTTTTTATCTCCACGTCTTACTACCCGTTCGGTTTGTACACCTATTTACTAAAAATACACAAACGTGTTAAGCATGAGGAAAAAAATATTAGAATAAGTGTATCCGAATTTGCATAGAAGAAGAGTGTAAAATAATGTATAAAAAAAAAACATTCATTACACATAACAAGGATTCGAACCCCGATCGCCCCATCATTAGTCCAGTCTTTTGCGAGAGGCATGCCTTAAGCCACTGTACAACCGCAACGGGTAGAATAATAACACTTAGCACCGCGTCTTACTACCCGTCCGGGTTATACGCTTAAGTACTAATTAAGCTAATGGGTTAGGAATTGGGAAGGTTGTCTATGGAGGAAGTGAACCTCCATTTGCGTGGAGGGAGAGTGGAAAATAATTTAGGAAAAACCACCGCCAGTTCATCCGAGCGAGATTCGAACCTCGATATCCCCGTCCTCGGGCAGTCCAGCTCAACATGAAACCAGCGCGTTAGTTAACTAAGCCTCCGAGGCGGGTCGGGTCGAATAGAAGTTTCAAGAAGAAATTATAATAGCTGAGTTTTTAAAATGTAGTTTTAAATCATTATAATATCATCATCATAATCGTTTCCAGCCTGTGTCCGGGTCAGTTTCGTAAAATACCTCAATTTTCTTCTAAACTCCTCCATTGTTCCTCCTTTAATTGCTCCCACTCTCTTCCTCTCACTCGCAAACTTTCTGTTATCTGCTCCTCCCATCTCTTTCTCGGTCTTCCTGGCGGGGTTTCCCCCCACACATTTCATTTCCATCGTTTTCTTTGTCATAATCCCCTTCTCCATCCTCATTACATGCTCATACTATATCAATTTAGGTGCCCTGGCGGTCTAGGGGTAAGGTGTCAGACTTCTGTGCTGGCGGCCGGGGTTCAATCCTCGGTCCCGGCACAGATTTATCTGATTANCCAAACCCTTCCTTCACCTCTGACAATACATCTTGTGAATGTGAGGAATGCCAGACATCCACCGTGGTTCGGATCACACGTTAAACTGTAGGTCCTCCATTTCATCTCACAATCACCCTACCATTACACATTAGCGTAAGTGCGTATAACCCGAACGGGTAGTAAGACGCGGTGCTAATAACAACAATATATCAATTTTATAGTAAACAAAAAGTGGATGTAATATTTGAAATGTGTAATTTTACCATCTTTATCTTTTCTGAATTAAAATTATTTATTCGTACCCCTGTAGTGTCATTTACATTGTAACAAGAGATAGGCTTCATGTACGAAACGTAGGATAAAACTAGTATAGTAATAAAAAAAAATGAATTGTAGAAATAAAAATTGTAATGAAGAACGTCATGCATGCAAGTATGGATGACCAATGAAAAGTAGAGCACTGGCGAGCTTGGAGCAAAATCGACATAACTAGCGTTATATAGAATCATTCAACGTTATAGATCGATAGTGGCTCACCTTTTTTCTAAACAAGATAGGTCACTTTATGTTTTGTAGGAGTAGTTTTTGCATTAAGGTACCCGCATTAGTGGGAACGTAGAATTAATATCATGCTAATCTAATTTTGGTTTGAAGGTGACGAGAAGGTTGGGAGTTCGAATCTCATCCGGGTGTATTGAAGGTGATCTAGCCTTTAAATGGTTTCCCACTCACCTACCATTTATATGCGGGTACACTTTCTCTAGATTATACCTTTCTCTTTTGTATGACATTAGCGTAATTAAAATGGGTATAGCCTTGGCGGATGGGGAGGGGGGAAGAACTAGGCCCAGTATTGAAGTTAAAATTGCAACACGGTGTCACGGTATACTAATTTGCGACTATTTATAAAATACCAATCCAATTTTTGATTTGTTGTAATATTTTTACTTTGTTAAAAAATCTGTACCATCGACCTGGGGGTGTGGCCAGCATTACGGATTATTTTAGAACTTTACGGATTTTTCTAACAATATTATATAATCACAGCCCTTCGGGGTGACGGTCAGTCCAGATAGTGTGGTGTTTAATATCCCCGTCTGAGGTCCTAGGTTCGATCCCCAACGCTTCCAGATTTTTTCTGTGAAGCACTGGGTCTAGAACGGAGTCAAAAACAGTCTCGCAGGGACAAAATAAGGAGCTCCGGTCTAGAAAACTGAGAGTTTGACGGCCAGAGAGTCTATTGTGCCGACAACATGAAACCCTCTATTCGCAAATGTTGGCACTATCTTGAGCAACATGTGACTGCTAATCGTTTGCTAACGCCACGGAGCTACAGACGAGGAAAATATGTTTAGACAGTTTGGTACATCCTTTTAGGCGGTTCTAAAACAAAGTGGACATGTGCGGTTCTTGCCCAGAGTGTAATATTACCATTTTAGAGATGCAGGAGGTGATCCATAAA
>CABEEJ010007810.1:0-27941 GCA_901482245.1 Timema douglasi | reverse complement strand
TTTTGGGGGTGGAGAGTGAGGGTTGGGGTGAGTCATAGTTGCTATGCTCACCAACAGGTGTCGCTAGTTTCGCCAGTGAGTAGGTACAGTATTGTTATTTCGAAACATTGCTTTGAAAAAAAAGTACAAAAGGGAAGGGGTTAAGTGGACAGTGCTGTTAGAATGCTAGCAGTCGGTTAATCTCTGGATTCCTTGAAAGTGTCAAGAACTGATGGGGGCGGCCTGAGCCTCACGCACCTCTCCTGGAGTAACCTTTTCACTACCCATTTTAAATTACTAGCATGTGACAGTGGCTGCTTCAAGTTAATAAAGTAATATCAATTTTAGATTTCTAGCTTTGGCAATTACATCCAATTTTTAAAATAATTTTTACACAATTTTGTTTCATTAAAAAGTTTTTAGTAACTAGTATATTAAAAGGTAAAGGTAAAGATTTAACTCTTTTGAATTTTAAACTGCATTATATTATTTAAAATTTTATTTCAATTTTTAATGTAAACACTATGATCTACCAAAGAAATCACAACATTCAGGCCCACCTTGCAGGACATCGTTGAACTAATTTAAACAAACTATGGCATAAAATTACGTAAGTTCTATGACATATTTTAATTTGAAAAAAATACGTACCTTTACTTGAGCTAAAATTCATTGTTTGTATAGAAAAAAATTTGACTCCACTCATAACGTAGAAATGCAAAATTTTGCATCAATTTAATAAATTAATCAATAAGATTGTTTATAATATCTTTCTATAGAAAAATAAAAATATATCTGAACTACAAAATAAAAAATACCACGTACTCCTGCGATATTTCATAATCCCAGAAAAATGTACCAAAGTAGGTGTTATTTTTGCTGTTTTCTCAGCCCAACAGTCCCACTTCATGCAGCCTTAAGTTTTATTTTACAGAATATTGACGCTAGTTTGATCCTCCAAGAGAAGGGGTTTGCTTCTTTGTCTAGAGTAGTAGAATGATGGGTGCGTCAACAAGTGTACCAGTGGAAGAGGAGGCTGCTGTGTCACATTCATAAGTAATATTCTAAAGCATAGTTTTTCGAACCGGTTTTTTGGCCCACTCTCTCTTCAGGCAACCTATTTATAAAGAAAACTTTGACGTTTCAATACTCAATTCTATGAAAGTGTTTAGTAATTATTGTTGTGTTGGGTTGGCGGAAAATTATATGAGTAGCCTTACTATTCACCAATGATAATGGCGTGTAAAATAAATCCAGATCCAAAGCTATCATAAGGCAGGCCAAAGATCATACTCATTCACAGGCCACAACCCAAGAGAAAACTTCGGCAATCGTAAAATTATTATTATTATCATTAGTATTAATTTTTATTAATTATTAATTAATATAATCAATTATTACTAATTATTGTTATTATTATGGTTATTATTATTATTTTTGTTATTATTGTTATTACTACTGTTATTTTTATCATTATTCTTATTATTTTTATTGTTGTTATTATTGTTATTATGCTTTTTATTTAGTTAGAACCACAATTATTATTTAAATATATATAAATGTATATATATATATATATATATAATTTTATTGAGTAATATTTCTAATATCACCGATTATTTTGTTTTATTCCATGCTTAGTTTGTGTCAGCCCCTTTTCCTTCTTCCACATAATACTTTTAACTTTATAAAAACAGTGTGAGCTTCCTGTTAAACTAGCGCCCATTACACCCCCTTTATTGTAACCTCATTGCTTTCCTTTGTCCAGAATTGACCACGTGCCACTGGTGTAGTGTCGTAGTTGACGACAAGATTAAATCTCCCTAAATTTATGTATGGACAGTTTTTACAATAACAAATAATAACCCGCCTCAGTGGCGTAGTTAGCTGACGCGCAAGTTTCATGTTGAGCTAGACTGCTGAGGACGGGTAGATTGAGGTTCAAATCTCACTCGGGTGAACTGGGGGTGGTTTTCCCTCGACGGTTTTCCACTATACCTACACGCAAATGCGGGTTCATTTCCTCTGTATTTAACCTTCCCAATCCATAACCCATTAGCGTACTTAGAACTTAAGCGTATAACCCGAACGGGTAGTAAGACGTGGTGGTAAGTACTAACCAATAATAAAATGCTATTGTAATTTTTTTNGGTAAGTACTAACCAATAATAAAATGCTATTGTAATTTTTTTTTTAACTCACAAAGCGATAAAACAAATATGATCGTATCTTGATGAAATGGCTAGAATATTACATTTGTTTCGATGGTTAGAAGTCTCGAAATTTCGAGGTTCCATTAATTCCAAGCCCTTCAGAAGTGAAATAAAAAGTTATGAATTCAAACGAATGTTGCGACATGTGAGAAGGGGTCGCTAGATAGTCATACCTCCTCTCCCTAAATATAAACAGTAAGTTAAAACTTCAGTATCGGTAACAATAACATATTTCCAAAAATGCCGAATGTGTTTGCTCTATATTTTCCGAATCCGTTCTTGTTCTACATTAATCGCATAGTGTTTGGCCGCTTGTTTTTCATGAGTTTTGTTTTTTGTTTTTGTTTATTGTGTAGTGACTTAGTTTCTAAGTGTTCTTTAACTCACGCCTACTCTTCTCAGCTAATAATTCGCATGTTATTCAATATAATCTGAGTTTTAGGTTATCGGACGTAGTCTAGTTCCCCTCCACCTCGAGCTATCGAGCAACTGCTGTATTTTCCCTTTCCACGCACTATACAGTAGCCCCATGGCTTCTTTGGTGCTGACTGACAGCTCACAACTGTTACCAGACCAAATTACGTATCCCTACGCCGAACCGTATGATCTGCAAAAACATGTGTTTAGCACCTGTCACTCCTGACAGTCAAAATTTAAGTATATAACCTAAATGTTGACTGTCAGAAGTAAGCTGTGAGCTGTCAGTCAGCACCAAAGAAGCCACGGGGCTACTGTAGTTATAAATATGTGGATAGCACTGCCGCGTAGTAAGAAGCAACAGAGAGCCCCATAAAATGACATATACTGTGTGTTTAAATTTAATTTCATGGTTTTTTAAATATAACTTTAATAAAAAAATTATGTGTCAAAACTGCGATATTGTCAATCATATTGCATAGGTACCCAAAATGTGAGACTGTCCGTAAATAATAGGTTAAAACTGATTATGGTTCTTAGCAATTTAATAAAAATAGTTTTAATTCACTAGTACGCACATAATTGGGATATAAAAATATTGTGGTGTTTAAACAAACTGACGTTTTCAGCAAATACAATATGGTGATATATTATGTTGTGAAAACAGAAGAAATTTGCTCAAAATATTAAGTGATTTTAAATTAAATCGACATTATGATGAGTCGCCACGGACAAACAATCGGATGAATGGTGGGTAATGCAGTCGTGCAGTCAGCCAATGACGTCACACCCTGACAAAGCCGCCTCACAAAAACGCCTGACCAAGGCAAACTTGTATTCTAACAATCTCGATTGAAAGTTACAGTGATCGCAGGTTTTAATAGAAGTATCTAAACAAAAATAATTGATTCACAGTATTACCGGACAGTAAAGTTTGAGCGCTAGCATAGCTCCGAGTCATCGACGCCGAGTGAGTTCGAAAGACAAGATAGATAAAAACTTATAGTCTAGAGCTCAAGCAAACAATTAAATATGAGAATTAATATTTAATAATCTAAGCTACCAAAAGCAGTCACAAATGCTAGGTAGCAGTGTCGTATCGCGTTGTTCATACCTGTAAATTCACATCCAGTAAATATGCCCCTAACTACAATGTATGCCTGTCTGTGTTTACGTATTTAATTCATCTTGAACTCTCTTCGATGGTCGAATGGTGTAAGGAGCCTATCTCTTGATTAAATGAACTGTCCCCGTGCATGGGAAAGCAGTGATAACACTGTGTCGAGGAGGAAAGATATTTAAAAGGAGGGCTGAACAGAAGTGCATCAGCATCAGCATCATTGTGGAGAGATTGTGCTAAAACTAGAGCGTGTCCAACAGGGATTTGAACTTCAACCTCCAATTAAACGGTCTAAGGCGAGTCTAGCACTTTAGATGCTTTGGCCACCACTGAAATTAATAAGTTCCAAACCCACCCACATCATCAAAACTGGTGGGAAAATGCTTCATTCTTGTAATGTATGGCTTGTCGGTGTCATCATAATTTAGGGTAAAAAATCATGCTGGATGTACTAAAATCTCTTTTTACTGAATGGTCTACCACTCTCACGCCAAGCAAATGTGGAAACATTGCCTATAAATTCTACCTTCCTTATCGATTAATATAATCATTTTATGCACGTATAACCCGAACGGGAACCATAAACGCCACAATCTCAGTTTACCAATAAAACCCAGAAATGACAAATGATCAGAGGAAGCGAAATATTGAGGTCATGCGATGCCATAGGAGTACAACAAGCTTATGTTTCTTATATAGCTAGGAATTATGGTGCTATACCACTATAGAGTTA
Organism: Timema douglasi; assembly: GCA_901482245.1. Classification (NCBI taxonomy): domain Eukaryota; kingdom Metazoa; phylum Arthropoda; class Insecta; order Phasmatodea; family Timematidae; genus Timema; species Timema douglasi. The sequence goes on along the minus strand of CABEEJ010007810.1, from coordinate 23,479 downwards.
TAAGTAAATAACAAATTTAGTTCAAATAAACTACATTTTTATTTTAGGTCAACTTTGGAGACCTATGATTAAGTCAATATTTATAGCAAGAACAAAATCATCTAAATTAACCATTTCCTACGAGATTACTATGTGTTTGGAGTGAGTTTGATTGAAATTCCTTCATTTTTGTTGCAATGATAAAACAATAATACACAATATTATGTTATATGCTTAAATTGAGAGATGTTAAATTCAGGTATTTTTTTAAAATGTTGAATGGGGGAACAAAGTAGTTAGCGGTACGTTTTGGAATCCCACTTCCGTTAAAGGGTCAAAACACTTTTTCCGGTGACGTAATCATTGCGTGCTATGACGTAACACTTCCCCCTGGATTTTCCCTGGTGACTCATACCGTGCACCAGTATATTTCTGTTTGATCTGAATTTCCCCTCTGGTTATTTCCATGATGACATGGGGTTAACGACCTGTTGTCCTCCTTCAATGTCGCAAAGGTTTATTTCTGATTTTCTATGTGGCAATGAGTTTTCCATGATGACTGGCACCATTTTGGCGGATGGATAAGACAGGAATAGATCGTGACCTTGAATGATGTCGTGACCCTCCCCGGCAATGGGTTTTCCCTGACGACTGGCGCCAGTTTGGCGGCTTGACAAGACAAGACTCTTCGATATGTGTGACGTAATCATTGCGAGTGATGTCGCAACACTTCCCCCTGGGTTTCCCCAATGACTCATGCCTGGCGCCAGTTTGGTGGCTCGACAAGACGAGTCGAGACACGAATAGATCGTGACCTTGAAACAATGAGCTAGTACATCAAGACAATGACCCCGGCACCCCTCCCCCAGCAATGGGCTTTCTCTGGTGACGTCATCTCACTGTCACAACCCTGAATACTCATACCTGGCGCCAGTTTGAGGGCTCGACAAGACGAGTAGAGACAGGAATAGATCACGACCTTGAATGATGTCACAACCCTCCCCCTTCTATGTGGCGATGGGCTTTCCCTGGGGACGTTATCCGACATGTGTGGATATAGGTATATGTCATGGATCGGAAGAGTAAGGTAGAAATGTTCCAGCGTTTACGTGGAGTGAGGGAGAGTAGAAAACCACCACAGCTCATCCGAGCGAGATACGAACCCACGACCTACCCTGCCATAACTATATGATCTTGACATTTAGATTTTGTAACCAACATAAATTCCAAACCCGATACCACTTAAACAACAAAGACATTTAATGTTCACGATTATATTTTTATGTAATAATATATAACTTTTACAAAAATTCATAAGTAATACAATTATGAAGATCTTGAAATTATTTTAAATATTATTTAATGTCCGAAAATATATTTTGACGAAATAATATATAACTACATAAATTCATAAGTAATAACAGGGCTGAATACTGATGACTCATACCTGGATACAGTTTGGTGGGTCGACAAGACAAGCTGGGACAAGAAAAGATCGTGACCTTGAATGATGTTGCAATGGGTTTTCCCTGATGATTGGTGCCAGTTTGGTGACTCGGCAAGACAGAAATAGATCGTGACCTTGAAACTTTGAGCTAGTTCATTGACTCCGGCAACCCTCCCCCCTCGGTAATAGGTTTTTTCCAAGTGATGTCACAACTAGTCATCGGAATGTCACAAACCTCTATGTGGTAATGTGTTTTCCCGGTGATGTCGCAACTAGAGAGCATTGACACAGTTCTAATTATGCATAATCAGGGGCCTTGGAGTCCTCATTTAGGAGCCTCTATCCCCACCACAAAAGTCTACTAAAATTGGTTGTTGGGTATCGTCCATCGACATGCGTGGCTCTAGGTATCCGTCATGGACCGGAGGAGTAAGGTAGTAATATTCCAGAGTTTACATGGAGTGAGGAAGAGTAGAAAGCCACCACTAGTTCACCTGAGCTAGATTCGAACTCACGACCTCCACCCCCCCAATAACTATATGAATGACACGTACCCTTTCTTGCAAAACGTGCGGTAGGGATGATTAGGAAAATGTTCCGGAGGGAGAATTACCTACAGCTTACACCACTGGGGATTCGATTCCCGACCGTGTCAGAATTAGATGAGCTTGACATTTAGACGATGTGACACCGGGATTCAAACCTCGATATCTTTATAACGGTCGTACTTCCTGCACCCCCACCATTCTCAAAGGGACTTGGCTGGTTGACCAGATTTTTCTATACCAGGTAGAATGTGTGCCCGCATTTGATTGTAGTGAGAAAATCAGACGCCGATCACTCTTTCATCAGCCGTCTAGTGACGCCTTAGACCATGCGACCATCAATGCAAGTATACAAATTTATATGGCGCGCACACTGGGATTCGAACCTTGATATCTTTAGCACAGCTGATGTCTTGATGTCAGTTATAACGGTCGTACTTCTTGCACCCCCACAATTTTCGAAGGGGCTTTGTTGGTTGACCATATTTTTCTAGACCAGATAAAAAAAGGTGTACCCGCATTTGATTGTAGTGAGAAAACCAAACGTCGATCACTCTGTAATCGCCTGTCTAGTGACGCCTTAGACCATGCGACCATCGATGCATGTATAGAATGCATTGTGACGGTAGATTTCTACCCAATGACTTAGTATTTTTTTGCTAGTGATGGGGATCAAATATGTCGGTTGAATTGATGGATTCATTATCTACCTTCACGCAAATGAGGGCACACTTACCTTTAAAGTTATTCATAACTAGCAATCCCACATGACGTTGCCCGTGACCCGATGTGATATTGTGTCAAAAATAGCCTAATTAAAAAGCCAGTTAAAAATCCGGCTTTGAGGTGCATTCGGATCTTCTCACGTACACCTATGTTAAAAATTCCAGCTTTCTACGTGCCGTAGATTTGGCTGGGAATCGCACACAAACAAACCCACAGACAAACCCTTCCTTTTGATTATTATTGCTCTAAACCTAAACGTATATAATTTACATAAAGGTGTAATATATATTCTATAACTATCTTTTTTTTTTTAAATAAATATTCCAACTAGAATTTTCATGGTGTGAGCCAAATCCCTAAAACTTTTATTTGTATTTTAATAAATATTCCAAGTATACTTTTGTAGGTTTGAGATATATTTGTATAAACTTTTATTTGTGTAAATAAATATTCCAAGTATACTTTTCATGGTGTGAGATATATTTGTATAAACTTTTATTTGTATGTAAATAAATATTCCAAGTATACTTTTCATGGCATGAGATATATTCTATAACTTTGATTTGTGTAAATAAATATTCCAAGTATACTTTTCACGGTGTGAGATATATTTGTAAATAAATATTTAATGTTTACCTTTCACGGTGGGAGATATATTTGTAAATATATATACAATGTATATTTTTCACTGTGTGAGCTATTTTTTGTGTAAATAAATATTATAAAAACTGTTAGGTTTGTGTTTTAACGTCTACACCTCCTCCCTCCTCTCCTATAAACACAAGTTCATATAACTTATAAGCTCAGTCTCAAGCATTATGGACAAGTTGAAACATACATTTTCGGGCATTATCTGCGACCCTTCCGGTTGTGGAAAGTCACATTTTGTAGACGACTTCATCCGTCACTTGGACACAATGTATGACGTTATATTTGCTAAAATCACCTGGTATTATGCTTTATGGCAACCAGGATTCGAACAAGATGGGTCAAGTCCCCGCGTCATATTTTGTAAGGGTTTGACGGAAATGGATGACACATGTAAATACTCTCTACAGCTGATTATCCTGGACGACCTGATGTGAGCGGCCAATGAGGTGGTCGTCGATACTTTCACCAAAGGATTCCACCATCAAAATATTAGCGTCATGAACCATAAACAAAATATATTCCACCAAGGCAAGGGCCAAAGAGACATTTCCTTAAACGCACATTATATCGTGCGTTTTAAGAATCACAGGGATAAAGATCAGATTCAACATTTTGCACGTCAATTCTGTCCTGAAAACCCTCGTGTTTTACAAGAGGCTTACGCTAATGCTACAAGTACTCCCCACGGGTATATATTGCTAGATTTCAAACAAGGTACACCCGAATGGTTTAGATATAGAACCCGCTAGAATGTCGGGTGCTGCGTGTACCTACCACGCAAAACCTATAAAAACACTGACAATTCCCGATTAAAAAATAATTTCATAGCCATGAGTACCAAAGTGTTGAAGCAAGTCCTTCTGTTACGTGCGATACATCGCACGAACCCGCTGCAACGTGTCGCTTTGCTGAAAACGGCCGACAAGAAACTGATAGACTCTGTTTGCGAAAGTGCCTAAAACACTTTAAAAAGGCGGGTGCAGTTTAAAAATATGCAGAAGACAAAGTTACATGCTCATAAGCAAGTGTTGCAAAAGTTGTTCAAACGAGGAGAGTGGTGGAAGAAATAGATATTACTACTCGTTCACAAAGGAAGCGCGTTCTTGCCCTCACTTTTAGATTCTTTATTCAGCAGTGTCCTCGGTTCCTTATTCAACAAGTAGATAATGGAACACACGAAAAAGATAATATTGGTGTCCCCGGAAACATTACACCATTACGAGCAACACCACCACCAACAATAGAAATCGGCCCAAAATGTAGTGGTCTGCGAGTTGGACGAGGTATTGGAAAAAAATCCTTCCTCGCTTAAAAACTTGACGAGAAGTCTAAATGGACTTTATACCAACAAGTGCTACAGAACTATCTGTACCTTAGTTAACACCCTCCATCGCCTGAAAATAACCCATGAAAACTCCTGAAGTGTGTTGTGCTCAATACTGTACCAGAACAGGTACGTTAAAAAGCAGAACTTATAATAGAACATATTATTTCCCGAAGTGGCATCTCTTGGGACTCAAACGGAGAAGTAAGTATTCACGATACGCCTCTCCGTGGATCCAATATTGTGGATTTAGTCAACGATCCGTTCAGAGTAAGAAAACACAGCGACCCGTCTGGGTGGAGAGAGTTTACCATAACACTTCAAAAAATAAACGTTCCGAAATAATTTAATGTAAATCCGAAACGTTTGGCACCCATTAGAGATCCGACGCCCGTACCCCAACCACTTACACGATCGCAACGCTCTAAGAAGAAGAAACTTAAATAGGTGGACGAAAACAGGTGGTTGCCTTTCCGCCATCAACTACGCCCTTCTCTTCCTGCAGTGTTTTTGGGGGCGGCGTCACTCATAAAGGTGTATAAGAAAGATCCTGACAAAGGACAAGAATGGCTTCGTGCGCAGTACGCTTATACCTTACACAAACTGGCGATAAAAAAGATTCTACGCAACAAGTACGTGGTGTCATACATCGACCATCTCTGGCTAGCTGATCTCAAAGATATGCGAAGTCTCGTAAAATACAAGGATGGTGCAGTGTACTTGCTCAATATCATCAACGTGTTTAGCAAGATGGTCTGGGCGAGGAAGCTTCCATCCAAGACGGGAAGCGTCTTGAGAGACGCCTTTCGGGACAATTTCAAACAAAGCAGCCATAAACCTCTAAGTTTACAGATGGACAAGGAAACAAATTTCACGGCACGTCTAGTACGGAAATTTCTCAAGAAAGAAGGCGTGCATTACTACACCATACATAATCCCAACGTGAAGGCAAGCATCGTGGAACGATTCAATAGAACTCTGAAATGGTGCATGTTTCGCTACTTTACCAAGAGTAACACGTATCGGTATGTGGACGTCCTCCAAGATTTAGTCGACGCTTACAATGGCGCAAAACATTCCAGTATCAGGAAGGCACCTGCCGACCTTTCAGAAACCAATGTTCTTCAAATCAGAGGTAATATGTACGACAAATGGCGTACAAACTCGAACAGTATACCAAAAATAAAAGTCGGCGATACGGCGCGTGTTAGTAAATACAAAATGCTGTATAAAAAGTACTACGAAAGCAATTGTAGCTAAGAGATTTTCAGTTAGCGGTGTTGTGTTGCGACAACCTGTCTCTACAGACTGATTGATCTTGATGGCGAGGTGATTGAGGGAACGCTTTACGAACCCGATTTGCAACGAATATGTCTTCCTGAAAATTTTAAAGTTGATAAAATACTACGTGTCAAGGGTAAAGGCACCAGAAAGAAAGTATACGTGCAGTGGAAAGGTTACCCCACCAACTTTAATTCTTGGATTCCTGCCAGTTACGTCAGCGCCCTACCATGAAGGACCAGTTTTACATCCCTTTGCCGAGCGACAGCTTTATTGGCTATTTACCGAAAAATAACCTCGCGAATTTCACCACGCAACTACCCTACCGTCTTACACTCGAAGGCCAGTGGGAAGTCGCTCTCGGCGAATTTAAATTTCCGTATTCTTTCACCACCGTACCTGAGGGCCAAAATATTTTATGGTTTAACTGGGTGGACGCTAACGGCGTGGAACAAAATGTCCAAGGATCATATCCCTCCTGGAAACTACAGCACTATCCATAAATTGATCAAAGCTCTAAGCGAAGTAGAGCCGTTTAAAGGGGATTCCGTTGTAATCAAGTACACAAAACCCAACAAAAAGTGGACGTTGTTTATTCTTCACCAAATATACAGCTGCTGACTCTATCAAGTCAACTAAGTCTACAGCTCGGTTTAGATCCTCTGACTAATATGATCAAAGTGCCAAAGTCACTGTACGCCACACACATTCTACTAGGCTTGCCCTCCCTAATGTACCTATACACGGTATCGTCGATCCTTAGCCCGTGTATGACATTGTGGTACCGCTGTTACGTATTGTCGGTATCAGCAACATAAACATTCTCAACGGCATACATAAGAGAGTTAGCTATAAACCATTGCACTACATGCCCGTACTTAGCAGGGAAATTAAAAGCCTGGAAATCAATATAAGAACAGACACTGGGGAACCTGTACCATTCGAGTTTGGAAAAGTGTGCGTGAAACTTCATTTTCGCCGCTGCTCAACATGAACTGTCCCTACCAAAGATACTGCATCAACCAGGGTGGAACAGGTATATCTTTGATCTACAACGGTGTTCCCTATCAACGCGGGGATGAGATAAGGAGTTGTTTCAGAGGCCTATTCATGAGCGTAGTACCGTGTCTGGTAAGTGGCGCTAAGACAATATGAAAACAGGCACTTCATACTGGTATCGACGTGGTCTCCGACGTCGCAAATTAACGTCGTCGTTTCAAAGAGGCTTTACGTCACTATGTCGGCGAGGCTGGAACTAACCTGAAACGCAAGGCGGAGCATATTATCGACACACTGATGACCGGCTTGGGCTATAAAGGGCGTCGTAAGAAGCACCGACGTCAGTCTTCCGTCGTTTTCCGAAGTAAAAAGGTCAAGAAAGTAGCGGTCAATATTTTCAGTTGAAATGTCTTTTCTACACCTCCAGTCCTGCGAGTGTTCCAGCAGTGAACTTGATCTATTTTCTGTCCCACTCACGCAAACAAGTCTTGAAAGTGGGAAATGGCTCCAGTACAAACCTGTCTCTTCCCTCACCAATGATTCGCCCATTAATTTACCGTTACTGGACAAGGCGAGTTTTATATCGATCATTCACACACTATGATCTATCTCAGGTCAGCCATCATGAAACCCGATGGTGGCGCTTTCACAGAGGTGGATCAAATCGTTCCCGTCAACAACTGGTTGCATACTTTTACACACAGGTCATTGTGTTTTTAAACCAAAAACTAGTCTCACCACCCAGCAACACGTATGCTTATAGATCGTACATTGAGACGTTACTCAATTACAAGAGTGACGCCAAAAGAACACATTTGACTTGTGGTCTGTGGTTTACCCAAACGATGCATCGTTGGATTTGTATCAAATGCGGCGTTCAACGGAGACGCCACCAAGAACCCGTTCAACTTCCAAACCTACGGCATGAACCATTTCCTGCTTTACGTGGGGGGAAACAAGTGCCTTCTAAGCTGCTACAGCCCAATTTTTCAAACGGCAACTATGTCATGTCCTACCACACACTGATTTCTGAAACGGGTATCCATTTCATAAACGAAGATAGCCATATCGCACGGGAAGCCTTCCCTAATGGATATCATCTCATGGCTTTCGATCTCACAACTAATCGGTCCACCCACATGGCATCGCATTGTAATTTGATGAGGCATGGCTCTCTTAGCATCAAAGTGATCTTCCCCATAGATCTCACCGAAACCTTCATCTGTATCGTATACGGGGAGCTGGCCAACATCATCACTATAGACAAGGACAGAAACGTCGTGACCGACAATGGGAGTTAATATAAACGGCTTCCCACCGCTTACACTAGTCATTTAAATCATGGATGTCATTGTGGATTTCCAAAGCTTCATAGACGGCAGAAAAGAGCTTATCGTCAAGGAAATTAGTGTTTTATCGTATGCGGTACATTACTTCAACATTGGGTGTTAAGACCCCCATACGCTCTCTAGGAACTTTCAGCTGCCGCTAAAAGGCAAGCGGACTTTATCGTCAACAAACAACACGGTATTCCCTGGGATAGCGGCGATGTGTATTACAGCCTGCTCGAATCCCTCATCTCCCGTGCCACAACACGTGAAGATACCGTCTACATAAAGGGGGCAGAAAAGAAAAAGTTTCTAGTTAAATACACGTCTACACCTGTCGTAGATCTGTACGACAGAGGTTGTTCGTCTTTGAAAACGCTTAAATTGGGCTGCACTATGTGCATGTAACATAGTTCTGTATGGAATTTCTGTTCGGCATCCATCGTTTGGGGACTTCGAGATTGGATGATTGAAAATGGACACGCACACCATAAGACGTGCGCTGAAAACAAACCTGTGGTTCCATTCTGAACGGTCGGGTGTTTTCCCTGCTGATCAACTACCCGCACGAATAGCTTGACCTGCTGCTATAGTCATCAACACTGATCCTCACACCAAGCCCGGGACGCATTAGGTCACCATCTTTATCGACAAGAACGGCGTGGGAGAATATTTTGACAGTTATTGTCTTCCAACCCGTATAAAGTCACATTTGGCATTTATAAGCAAAAACACTTCCCGCACGTCTCATAGCACCCTACAACCTCAAAGCATCGCCTCGAACGTTTGCGTCCATTACTGCCTCATGTACCTTCTATATCGTAATCAGAGAATTACGATGAAAACTTTCCTTAGCTTATTCTCGCTCAACAATAATACAGGCAACGACGCTAAGGTAGTGAGATATTACAACACATTTTTTAAGACTGTAGGGTCCTGCTGCCCCTCAAGAGCTTGCATCCAATCAGCGTGCGACAGTCGTAGAAGCGAACAAACATCATGGAAGGTCAAGACGTTTGTGCCCGCAAAGCAAAGCCGGTGAAGCCGATCACCATCACCAGTATTTTCAACAATTTGTTTCTGCTGGACGAAGTCGACGCCAAGCGAGTCATCGTAGGCATGAGTGTCAAGAACAACTTTACACCTTATGTACAGCTATAAAAATGCGGAGGAAACTGTGCGGTGTCTAACCGTACAGTGGCAAGAACTGGGCAGCTACAGGTCGGTCATATCAAAGATTTTTAGCAACACGCAATCTCCTCATATGATTAGTCTGACTACTCATGAAATCTCTCTTAGACTCATATGCGGTGACCGTATGGTTGTCATCAGCGAGAAACAAGACGCCGGAATCAAACTGGACGCCTATCTAGCACCTAGCTGGGCGTGTCTTTGTCATGTGTGGGACTACATCAACGTTGTCGTCGACCGACGGGATATCTGGTCGACACCCGTCGTACGCTATTGCAACGATTTGATCGACACATTCGTCGTGGATATATGCGACACGCTAACAGAATCAGTGGATGTCATCGATCTCGAACAGCCTATGGTGGGAACGCACATCAAAAACTTGGATCTTATCAGTACTACCTACTATACACGTCAAATTGACGGTTTGGACTATTACATGCTAGATTGGTAACTAAAAACAATTTTACTAACGCATCTAAGATACACTGTAGAAAAACGTATAAACGAATATATGCGGCATTCCTATAAAAGTGTATAATAAATATTATGTATGATGTCTGTGAAACCTTTAATGTTTAACAAATATATGTTTTGTAATATTTTGTTTTATTCACGCAAAACCTTTCTGTCCCCCTTACACGTAGAAACTAGTCTCTACTTGTCGAGCCGTCAAACTGTCACCAAATATGAACATAGTCAATGATCTAGTTCATGCTTTTAAGGTCACGATCTATTCTTGTCTCGTCAAGCCATCAAATTGGTGCCAGTTATCAGGGAAAACCCATTGCGACATCATTCAAGGTTGTGTACTGACTTGTCTTGTTGACCCTTCTTCTTGGCGCCAGGTATGAGTCACCGGGAAAAAACCCATTACCACATAAGGGGTTGCGACACCGGGAAAACCCATTACCAAATAGGGTGAGGTTGGAGGGGTTGCAACACATACCTTTAAGGGGTGGGTAGTGAGGGGGAGTGAAAGGGGGTATCACGAGTGCCAGCTGCTCGGTGGTCACATTCATCTCTAAGCGACCGGCCAGAGAAGATGCTAGCGATAACGCGCACCTTACGTGCTCTGCACCTTGTTTGCTGTTCAGTGGTCATACTCTATGCTCTGCTCCCGGACAAAGAAGATGCTCACTAGCGATTCCGCCCAGCACTGTAGACCACATGCCAATAAAAAACTCCAACATCCCATCCCAATCCTACCCAGACATAAAAACCAATGAATAAAAAACCCTTTGATTACAAATAAAAAATCAAATAGTATACACAAATAACCAATGAACAAAAATAAAAAAGCCATGAGCATACATAAATAACCAATAAGCATACAAAATAACCAATTAGCACAAATAAAAAACATGTTTGGACAAGAATAAACAAGTTTGGAACACTGGTAAGGGAGTCAGGAGGGCAGGAGGGGAGGGGTAAAACCAACATCCAATCATAAATCGAGGAGGCGTGGTCACGTGATCAAATTCAGCCAATCAGAGTGCTGTTACCATATGCCATACTAGACTACTCCCTGAAAATCCTCATAGGAAGACTTCAAATCATGGAGGAAATAAATCAGCTACCCTAACTGTCACACCTGAGAAGTGAGCGTTAGAATAGGAAAAGTTCCAAAGACTAAAAAATAAATTGAAAATGACACGACTAGGCAAGTAGTGTTAACCCAAACAAAATAAAGCTTATCTAGTAATAAATGCCTAACTTTTATAGACTTATCTTCATATGAAAAGGATGGCGAGCTTTGTTTAGATTGCGAGGGAAAATACGGTTAAAATGCAAAAGGAGAACAATGGTTTCAGTATGCAAATTTTGTGCCCATTGACATTGTGCTAAAGAGAGTTATCTTTTATATATTATGTCTAAAATGTTATTTTGGCATTATTTGGAAGAAACTGACTAAACATTATAAGAAAAAAAGCTTCCTTACATATTTGTATTTCATCTCACCCAATCCAGTGTTTAAACGCACCCCAGGTTTGAGTTACGTTACAAAACGTACAAACGAAGTTTAAAATAGTATTAAATAATTTTAATTTTTTTTCATCAAACTTATATTTTTATTTTTACTTTGTCACATATGTATACTTCTATAAAATGTAAAGATTTATTTCATAAAAATAAATGTGTAGATAATGTATGTGTGAATTCTGTTGGAGCCCAACCCGGTCTCCCTAATTTTTATAATTATTTTTATTAAATGTTGCTCTTTATACATATAATTAGCATAAACGTAAAGCATCTCAAAATCTGGCAGTGTGTTGTCAAGAGAATGTCTCTATTTCCCGTGGTCCCGATTTAAAATTCTTGTTTTCCCACTAGCCTCGCCTCTTCATGAATAAATTGCAGAAAGCTCAATCACAATGTGGAGCTACAATCCTGGTCATCATGAAAATAAGAAACTTATGCAATTATTGATGTATCTTTTTGTTGTATTGATTTACATAAACTATGCTAAGAAGGTCTGCCTCCAGTTTCATTTGTTTGGATTCAACCATTCCTGACGTGAGATGGTTTTCTGTGGTGTCCATAAGATGATGTAGCAGAAGTGGAAATATTCCAGCTCAGCAGTCGATTTAAGGTGGGTTCCTGCGAAATAAGAAATAGTCATTGGAATAATGAATATCAAAATTGAATTTAAAATAAAGATACTTAATATTTTCATATTTTTGAATTTCCTATGCTATTCTCATATACAAACGACTTTCAAAGCAATTCTAATCGCATTTATCAAATAATTATTTTTGACTTATGATAACACTATTTTGAAATATACTTGACCAATGCATAGTAAAAGAATAAAATAGAATATTTAAAGCAATGCTCTTAATAAATAATTAAACCAAAGAATAAACACAAAAATGAACTAAAAAGTAAAATGTCAAAAACAAAAAATGAAGTTGATGATGAAAATGAAAAAAATAAACTTATCATAACTAGTCCCTAAAAGCAACAATCAAACATCCAAGCTATATAATTTTTTTTAGCACCACGTCTTGCCCGTTCGGGTTGTATGCTTATGTAATAATTACACTTATGTGTTAGGGATTATGAAGGTTTAATTTAGAGGAAGTACACCCGCATTTGCGTGGAGGGAGAGTGAAAAACAGTTTAGGAAACAATCACTCTTAGTACACCCAACCAAGATCGAACCCCAATATCCCCGTCTTCAGCAGTCTAGTCCATCAAGAGAGTTGCGCGTTAGACCTTGCGGCCCCCGAGGTTATTAAGCCCGAGTAAATTAAATATCTCACTCTTACATTAAGTGAAAGCTCCGGAAAAAATATTACAGAATAGCCAGATAATTACATGTATTAAAGGGATTTGGTTTCATAGCCTCAACTATTTGACTATTTGAATTACAAAAGCATGCCTTGAGTAATAGAGAATAAAAAGGTCAACATGGAATCGTCTATTCATGCTTAAGCTATTTTTAATAATTTTTTTTATCAGAATCAGGGTTAAAATATGCTCTACCTGTAGTTTGTGTCTAAAGTCCTCATGAATGGAACTCTCACTTATTTTTTTAACAATGGGTAGACTTCCGGAACCCCCGTGACTCCAAAAATTAATGCTTCACGACCATTACCTCTGGCCTTACAATGCTTAGGATCTGCTTAACAAAGGCTCAGCTGGCTTAGGTATAGTACTTGATATGCTCTGAGGAAAGTTCTGAGACAAATTGATTAAGTTCAGTCGGTTTTACTCCAAATAGTTAACTATCATTTGGAGGGTGGTGTATCTAATTTGCACTAGTAACATCTGATAGCTTGTTTTTGTTGCGAATTTGGTTCAATGGGTGAAATTCCCTCAAACAAAAGAACTATAAAATACATGCACATCTATTAACTTCCATCACCGATGCCAATATCAATAAATAAGCAGCAATGCTCAGAATTATATAATTACAATGGTTCAAGGCTCAGAATGGAAATTTTATATTTCATCTGCCCCTGGGAGTAATAAACAAGACTGTTCAAAAGGACAAGTTTGTTTCGTTTATACAAAAAATATTCCCTCTCTATGTAACATCTAGTGTGACCTAGTTATATTTTCATTCCCCTTGACACGCTCTCGTTTTGCGAAGATTACTTATACCTCACTTCACTTTGTGTGTCGAAGACCTTTCCCTTCACTACGGCTGATAAGCCAAGGTTCTGAAATTTACATAGTAATAAAAGAGTGCCCTAGTAACAATTTGGTATGGGATGTATTTATCAACAAGGTAATAGACCTTGGAAAATGTAAATTCAAAGCAAGATAAATCTAGACTCCATAAGCACTGACCTGAAGTACCTAGGGTACCCCACCACAGGATCTCTGAGTGCATTAGAATCTTAAATGTCAAACTCAGCTAACAGCCGAGACATCCAAGGAGATATCCTACTTCGCCATCCCAGTGGACCCATGGTGATATATGGGTCTCCAGCTCCCCACTAATCGTTTCCCTTGGCACCTAATTCCACTCCATACTAAACTACCCAGATATCCTATACACCCTTTTACCTTAATCCCCTAAGTATTCTACCAAAATCTACTGCCAACACCACAAGAGATAGCATCGCGTCAGGGTTGGAAGTTTATGGGTTTGAGATGAATTCTCACCCTCGTGGTAACTGCTCTAACTTGGATCGAATAAGAAGCTTTCTTCCCCTGGATGTTCCTCGTCTGGTAACCCTGGCAGAGTGCCTCCTCATGGCTGCCCCCAGGCAACGTTCGGAGGGTTTACTCAAAGAATGGCTAAATCTCTGAGGGAGTGAATGGGGGGAGGGGAATCCTTTTACTTACCACACATTAAATGGCTGGTAGCTTGTACCTTCCAGGAAAGCTAATCAGGCCCAATCAATGAGGTCCCTACTGGGAAACTTAGGCTGATTCCGAAGGCTAGGCACCTGACCTCCAAGAAATTAACGACCCTACGTCAGCATCCAGCACTCACGGAAGGGAGAGATAATTCCTCCCCATAGTGGAAGCTGGCCAAGGCGAGGGATTTCCTGGCTGTCTGGTGATGACAGGGTTCAATGGTAGGTAATGGGTCATTGGCTCTTAAATTGCCCGCTGCATGCGTTTACGTGCATGGCTACGCTCAGATGACATAGCCACGATGGGTTAGAGGCACCTTGTAAGAGGTATCTGTTCCGCAGATACTGACTGTTGAATCCTATATGGAAAAGTCCGTTATTTAAGGTGGTTATAAGGTGTTTGTGAGGTGTTGACGTAGAGGCGTCCCTACTGCTAACACCACTTAAAGCATATTTATTCTTCTGTAAGGACTTCCAACTATCAATTTGAAAGATTTCCAGGTTGTAGAAGACACGCCAACATAGTTGAACCTACCCAAATAACAAGAATGATCAAAAAAAACTTGAGAAGGACTTATTTCATAAACTCCCGAGTTACTTTTACTGATGATTCAGCAGCCAACGTGACTTCATCACCAGCCATCTTTATTTGAGTCATCCCGAGAACACATTACCATTCAAGATACCTCCAAATAATAATCTCCCATTGACTATGGGTCCTCAGGTCAGTCAAACAAACTAGATATCCCACCTCTTTCACCAATACAAGACGATTCAACATCCAATAGGGAGTCCAGGTGTCAAAGATACATCGACTTTAGCTGTTAAAGTGCTCCAATGTCAAAACCATGGATACACCACAAATTTGGGTCACCTTTGTTGTTACCAGAATGCATGGGCATTGTGGACATAAAATTATTCACCTTTAGCAGCAGTACCTTATTTTTAGTAGCTGAGGATTTTGTCTGTATTAGTACAATATATTTATGGACCACTTTGCCGGCTATTACGTTTTCCAAAGAGTTTAAGGGATGGCATTACTTAACTAATGCTTCAGGAATATAATGCAGCCAACATTGCCAATATTTATTTGAAGCGATAGCTTTAAGAGTAGTTGTAAACGTAATTAAATAACATAAACAAAGCTGTACAGTGATCTCAATAGTCTACACGTTTTTCTAAGTGTGTTATCTACCAACCGAAACGAAGATACTTAGTAATGTTGGTTTTTTTTCAACCATTGGGAAAACATTTTAATCTATAAATTCCTACACACTGAAATGTGTTCAACAAACTACATCAAACATATAGGCTATTTTTTGATTAATTTTGGGGCCAAGTTTATATTGATTATCATCTGAAGACATGTGATTCCTTATTTACCCATTGTGCTTCAAAAAACCAATGAAAAGTGCAATAACAGCTATAATGGTTAATATAACAGTCAAAAATAAACTAATATTTCAATATTTAATATTCTCCTCATGTAAATAAATAAAAAATAGTGTGTATACTTTCTAAAAAAGGAAGAGGTTACTAAGAGAAATCAGATATAAACGAAAGAAAATAATTATAAACGAGAAAAATAAATTTACGCTAAGGGACAAAGCCAAAGAATTATCTCTCTATACATTCGTTCATTCAGGGCTGGTTTGGTACTAAGTTGTATAATAAAATCACATCAAGAATGATAACGAAACACATTTTAAAGGCTACTCACGTAATGTGTAATTAATTTTTTGGCAGTGCACCACTTATATCAGAGAATAGTTTTGTTACACTTAACTTTAATATTTCTATCGCCTGTAACTAAAGCAACGTCAATAAACATTTTATTGTTTTTTTAAGTTTAATTCTGTATTAAAAAAGACCCAAATGAGAGAAATAGATTTACATGTTCTATATAAGAAAATACATGAGTTAAAGTATAGTAGCACCTAAACATTTGTCAAGGTAAAATTATTTTCACTGTCAGTAAACTCTTATATTTATATAGTTCAAGTCCTTAACTATAAATACATGTGATTTTATGGTCTAACAATATGCTGTTAGAATTAATGTATGTGATTAAGAAACGTATTTACTTACCTATTGCCGATAGTCTTGTTAAATTTTATTGGTACACATCTATACTCTCGCGATTCCCGTTAAAGATGGTCAACGTCTTAAACTGCTTAATAATTTATACAGTTATTATTAATTTATTGGCACTTAAGTAGCTAAGTCCTTTATCACTAGGGACGTGGAGACAATGTTGTTCTACAGACTTAAATAAACGTACCGGTAGTAATAATTTGTAATTGCCCACTTGTGTAAACCCACCAAAACACTTTCCAAACAAAGTATGATAACTTAAAGTAAATGCACTTGCATTCAAATTGAAAGAAAGGATGGAAAACTAACTCAATGGACACAATTAGAATTCAAATCCAGCCAATAGTGTTTAAAATGACAGTTCTCACTCACTTCCTCCCACATGTTTAACATTGATCCTCCACACACCAATTTTGAGGTTCACTTTCTCTTACATTGTTTCTCTTCACTGGGTGGGTGGGTCACTTTCTCCTATATTGCTCCTTCCCACTTAGAAGGTAGGTCACTTTCTCCTATATTGCTCCTTCCCACTTAGAAGGTAGGTCACTTTCTCTCATAGGAATAGTATTGATCAGAGGCGCATCAGAAAATATTATTTCGGTTAAGCATGGTATTTTGGTTTATAGATTTTTATAAATAGTTACACTATTAATTTAATAAAACAATTAAAAGTCATTAGACTAGCATTTTAGTATAATATTATTACTAGATGTTACTCGTTTAAACTGTTTATTAAAACGTTTCCCAGGAGGTAGTGTGTGGAAGCGAGTAACTTTACCTCCCACCTACAACAAATTTTGACTAACATTTTTAATTCTGATAAAGCCATGCTATTTCACCTGAAAAAATCTGGCGATTATATTCACAAGCATTAAATAATTTTACGGAATAAAATGTTTATTGCGTTTCATACATACAAACAAAATATTAAGGGTGGCTAGTTTACGTCTTCATTAGTGAACAAACTTGTCTTATTTGGTAGTGAACGTATGTAAGAGTGTCACATCTATTACCTGAAATACAAATTTTGTTATCTCCGGGTGAAAATGCAAGTTTAGTCTAGAAGATACTGTACATTTGATGTGTCTCACTTCTTTTCATAGACATATAGGTGTAGTGTAAGATCCTGCGTTAAAAATTGTTTAATTTTATTTTTGAGAGCTGTTTTTGACACACCTTTACTTAATTTTTTTTACTTGAGACTCTCCTTTTGAATGGAGTAATGTTTAGGTTAAAGTCCCACAAACTCTCGAATACACTCTCCACTCATCTCATCCTTAATTTTACCCAGGGCTTTTCTTATTACACGCACTTTGTAAAAAAGTGTTTCTGGATAGTCTGAAGTGTCGAATTGGTCTATATTATCAAACATATCCACATACACATTTTCTGTCTTCAGTTTATAGCAGAGGGAGTCTGTGACTGTGAATAAGATTTTTGCATTTTGTCCATATTTATTTTTAACATAATCATAATGAAATATATACATGATAACATTGCTTATATTTAAGATTTCAAAGATTTAATAGAGCTGTTTATTCAAAAGTATCAATATTATTCGTATGGAAGAAATTTCCCCACCTCCATATTTAGGAGGGTCCAAAATTAAACTTGAAAGAAATATCAACCCCCCAAAATAATATTTCTTGATCCACCACTGATCAATGTTATTCTTGAGTGAGAGTGGCCCACCTCCCCAGTGAAGAGGAACAATGTGGGATAAAGTGAACCAACTCCGCTGTAAGGAATATCGATGCTATTATTATGGGAGAAAGTGAACCTTTACATGACTTGTGGAGGATCAATGTTAACCTTGTAGAAGAAAGTGAACCTCTAAATAGCATTTGGAGGATCAATGTTAACCTTGTGGGAGAAAGTGAACCTTTACATGACTTGTGGAGGATCAATGTTAACCTTGTAGAAGAAAGTGAACCTCTATATAGCATTTGGAGGATCAATGTTACCTTGTGGGAGAAAGTGAACCAGATATTTAATTTAAACCACTATCCCAGTACTTCTGATCAGTTGTGGTCAAAAGTACAATGCGAATCTAACATCTAAAGCCACTCTAACAGTTCTTAAATTATCATTAATTTAAATATACTTATATCATTTAGAGCTACTACCACAAAAGAGCTGGAAAAATAAATTTAGATCCTCAAACTAACTTAAACGTGGTAACGGAGACATGTAATAAAATATCAAATCAGATAAGATAATACTAACGCATTTGTCCGTTTGTTTACTGGTGTGTCTTCAAATTATTAATTAGAAGTTGTCTGCGTGTCAAACAATTCAGATTGAGCTCCATATAAACCAAAGCTGGAACTAAGCACAGCACATATCTTTAAAAAAAATATTTATTTTGCTGAGGTACTGACGTTTGGAATGTTGTACACCGTTAACGATTATTATCTCTTCTAACATACAATCCACGCATTTATACTACACTTGTGGCCATACGGTTTAAAGGAGCAGTATTATCAATATACTAAATTTATGGTTATGGAGTAAGGTCAACATTTGAATCTCGATAGGGTGTCCTGGGGAGATAGTATTTATATAGTGTCACCTTGGTTTTCCATATCATCATTCACTCATGTGA
Organism: Timema douglasi; assembly: GCA_901482245.1. Lineage (NCBI taxonomy): Eukaryota > Metazoa > Arthropoda > Insecta > Phasmatodea > Timematidae > Timema > Timema douglasi. Next base: position 4,495 of record CABEEJ010007810.1, on the reverse strand, counting down.
GTTGCATATTTTTTAAGCTACTCCCCTCATCTCTACACTCTATGTTAAAGAGTTAATAAGCTTTGTGTTAAAAAGTACTTTGAGTAAGTTTACCTTTTACTAAAATAATGAATTATTAAAATTTAAAAGGGCCGTTACATTCTCAAATTAATTAGTTTCTACCCAATACTTGTATCCCATTCAATTCAGTTTAATATCAAAATTATATAGTAGTTCAAATAAGTAGCTTTAAAAAATTGAAATTTGTGAGACATTATGCTTTTTATAAACAATCGACCCAATATGTACACTAAGAGGAGATACTTCGAACAGCAAACCCCCCTTATTATTATTATTATTATCATCAGGTGTTCTGTCTTACGACAGGTCCATTCCTTTATCAGTGAAATTATACCATCAATGCACCCTACCCTCTTCCTCCTCTTCAGCTCACAGAATTTTCTTCACTTGTAAAGTAGGATATAGAAGTTGTAGTTCCCGTTTGTGGAAGTTTCCTGGTATTTTCTATAATTCTCAGTGTCGCCATTTCCCTCACCTGAGCGCTGCTCCCCTCCCTTCTTTTGTTTGTTCTTCTCCACCCTGCTCCCCCTCTCTGTGAATTTGCTCGAGGTTTGTGTACTATAAAATGGCTTGTATGTTTAAACTATTTACTCAATGTACCACTGGCATTTATTAGGTGAGGGCTCTGACTCATATCTTCTGTAGGGCACGAACTTCAAAATTTTGTTTCGACATCATTATGGGGGGGTCACGCTTTGCAAAATTACCGTTTGGGATTAATTTTAAATTAAATTATCCTTTCTTTGGGGCTTTAGGAATATCTCGTGGAATCGTCACGAGTATATTTAATTGTAAATATGTAGGGTTCTCTACCGGCGCACTCTTACCTTTTTCTTGCTTTAATTAATTTACGTTTATTGGTTTGTTGGGTTTGGGGCCTCTGATGCACTGACTAAAAATAATATTAAATGACGTTTGGTAAGCACATAATTTTCATATTTGTAATATTAATAGTAATATTTAATGACGTTTGGTCAACACATAATTTCCATAATTGTAATATTAAAGGTAATATTAAATGACGTTTGGTCAACAAATAATTTTCATATTTGCAGTACTAAAAGTAATCTTTGAAGACGTCAAATTGGTCAAATCCATAATGTTGTTGTTGAAACAGTGATGTACTGCTTATTCTTGAGGATTAACTTATGTAAACCAATAATAAACAACCTATTTCCTCTTGTGACTCCTTGGACATTATTCGGGCCAGCCTTCCAGGAACCTTTAGGGTGTCACAACCACATCACAATTGTTTATTAAAACCACCCCAATGGATCCTACTAACTAGCCAGGGCTCATGGGCTTAGCACAATGGGGCATTTGATTTGTATGTGTGCTCATTAGATTTTAATGTGTGACCCAACCCCATTAGCTTTTAATGTGTGCCCACTAGTTTTGAATGAGTGCCTATTAGTTTTGAATGTGTGCCCTTAGTTTTTAATGTATACCCCAGGGTTTTGTGTGGGAGTTTATGGGGGGCATGAAGTCTCGGGCGTTGGGCACTCCTCCTACAATGTGTAGGCAAATCTGTTTAGTCTAGGTAGTTGGGAGCAGAGGGTCGACCTGGGACATTTCCCACCCCATGGGGCAGGGACCATAATTAAACAGCCAGTGTTTGGGGCTCGCCCTCGGAATCCAAAAACTGAGAGCAGTGTAGCACATAATGTTGTCAATTCGGAGCTTTATTACTAATGAGTGAAGAAACTATAGAGACCACAACCTTGGCAGGAGGATATCAACACGTCACAGTATCACGCCTGGGCAGTAGGGCACACAAATCATTGAATCGACCCCCCTACAAGTTCGAAGAGAGCATTTACTGTTATTTTCCGGGGGTTCCAGGTCATTCATTACTTGGTGATGATTATGCTAAAGATGTACAATCAGGAAAATACTGGATATCTCACTAATTAACATGCAACGTGTACATCCTGAAGACATGGATCTTTGTGGTACCACTGATACAGTCGGCAACTAAAAATTGTAGCTTCAACCACGGTAAAATTGGCACCGTATACTCAACGTAGTGTACCCATAATCATGTAGTGTGGAGTGGTACAATTTTATTAAATAATTTTAACTTAGTATGTTTAAAAGAGGGACAAAACTATGGTAGTCCAAGGGTCTTGCGCTGTTGAAAAGTAACTGGGCGATACATGTACCAGTATTTGCGTGGGGAGCAAGGTTTGAAAAAAGCACGACCATGAATGTAGACAAAAAATAACGTATTTTAAATGATGGCAGATCTAATTTTACAATCACAAGTTTTAAAAGTTGCATCTTGAAAGTTAATTTTAAAATAATAATTAACTAGTATTTGGTTGAAGGCATTTACATTAAATTGTAGTTAAAGTAAAAGCCTTTACCTTGTTAAATTTTTTATATGTATACGTGGACCCTCCTTGAGGGGGCCCAACACATTCCAAAGCGTGTCCGAACCTCCAGGACCTCCACTTTCTTCGCCCTTGGATAGGGACAGCCATATTCACGCCCCTCTACGCATAGCCACTTATTGGTAAGAAACTCAATCTTTGTACTCCTTCCAAAATCAGTGACCCAGGGCCAGTTCTTGGCATATGCGAGAATAGATGGATCGGCATATGGGAATAGCGCTGTGATTGTCTGCTATTTATAGCACTGGATGAGTACAGTGCCCCCTCCCCCTCTCCGAGTTTGACCACCTTTCCAGATCCATGAAAAATGTATCCGCCTTCAATGTCGCAAAGGTTTATTTCTGGAGATTTTTTCCGTTGGTCTTATATGTGGCAATGGGTTTTTCCCTGATGACTCATACCTGGTGCCAGTTTTACGGCTCGATGTGTCGATACAGAAATAGATAGTGACCTTGAAAGCGTGAGCTAGTACATGAGGTCATTGACCCTTGAAACACACCTCTACCTTCACCCATTTATGTGGCAATGGGTTTTCCCGATGACGTCATCGCTCTGTCGCAGCCTTGATGACTCATACCTGGTGCCAGTTTGGTATATCGACAAGACAAGTCACCCTGATCTGTGTGACATCATTGCGTGTGATGTCGCAACACCCCCTTCTATGTAGTAGTGGGATTTCCCTGATGACTCATACCTGGTGCCAGTTTGGCGGCTTTACAAGACAAATCGAGAGAGGAATAGATCACGATCTTGAACGATGTCGCAAACCTCCCCTTCTATGTGGCAATGGGTTTTTCTCTGATGACTCATACCTGGCGCCAGTTTGGCGACTCGACAGATAAGTCGAGAAAGTAATATATCATGACATTGAATGATGTCACAACCCTCCCCTTCTATGTGGCAATGGGTTTTCCCTACTGACGTCATCGCTCTGTCACAACCATATCTGGTAACAGCTATAAATATCAGCACCTGGTTTAAATCCTTTCATTGTGTAACTTGTCTTTGAGTATTAAACACGCAACCCAGGATGAGTGATTACGCTTCGCTGATGGATCTGGGCGAGTAAATGTACTTTTATAACAGGCACACTCATCTATTTGTTGTTAAATCAAAGTGTATACATTTAATTTATCTCAAAAGTACAATAAACCATGGCAGAGTTGTCTAAGTATGTAGTAGGTGTATGAGAACAACAGGTCGTAAACCCCATGTCGTCATGGAAATACCCAGAGGGGAAATGGAAGAAAGATTTTCTTACGGATGTGGACAGAGGGTATAGCTTGGAGGAGGGAGGAGAACGCACTGTACTTAGTCAGTGCTATAAATAACAGCCAATCACAGCGCTGTATTGAGCCAATGCTATAAATAGCAGCCAATCACAGCGATGTTCCCATACGCCAATCCATCTACTTGCGAATGATGCGTCCGCAAGGGGCCCCCAAGGATAAGGTGCCGCAAAGCTAGCCTTTTTAAAAAAAATCATTTAATAAATATATAGAAAAATAAATTGTACGTAACACCGCACAAACGTTCTATTTTTTATTATCTTTAAATAAAGATACTAAAAACTCGTAAGATTTCTTACCGGAATAATGTACACTCCGTCGAGTTTGAAAGGTAGCAACTCGTGACTCACTGAGCCCGCGAGGTATGATATACCTCCGCACATGACTGCAGAATAGTTTGCCTAGCTACGCCTAAGGCCTAAGTTAGAGAAGGCCTTAAGTCCTTAGATTATTTCTTGGCTGTTGGGAAGGAGTGATGGTGGTGGGGTTATGTCTTTTAGCGATGCCCGAATGGCTTGATTTACTAAATTAATTTTACTTTATTGTTCTGATAATGATAAAATTAATAATTAATCTTTACATACTAAGTTAATTAATTATGTTTGATATGATTAACATACGGACTTGTATTTTTTTTTGCTATTAAAAATGTAACCACGTCAAACGCTATTTTGGCACTGTTACCCACATTGATTGGTTTTACATGTTAACATAAAGCAAGTCTCCCCTTTTCCAGAATTTTCATTACTGTTT
>CABEEJ010007809.1:0-27943 GCA_901482245.1 Timema douglasi | reverse complement strand
CACATACATAGGTAGGCAAAGTATGTTAACATTAGGGCCTTATATATTAATTGCCCTAATCAATCAATTTGGAAAATTTAAAATTACCTCCTAAATACTGGAAATCCTAGATGGCCACTCCTATACCTTATAAGCAGTGGTAGAGCTAGACCCCTAAACCCAACAACGCGACCTCATGATGGGTAGTTCCCCACGCACAGCAACGAGTTTACATTCTCTCCACAGGTGAATGCCGATGCACTTGACCTATTCCTAATACCTCCTCAACACCCTGACCCCATAGCGGTAACTTACCCTCATACACGACATCCTGGTACTCCTAGCAACTCGAGCCCATGTCAATAACTCCTCAGACCCTTATGGTAATAACGTTTTATGTGCTCATATGGAAGATGACCCCTGTATGCCCCACGGTTGGGCAGCAATTATGTTGATACCGTTTTTATGTTCATACGTCCCACGGTTGGGATACCTGTTGTCTCACTGTGCATTTGCTATCACACGGCTGTGTGATGATCCGATCATATGCCAATTAGTCAATTTCAATGTCCATACACTATTTATTTAATCAAGTACACCTTCTCCAGCCCCTTATGACCTACCCCTTGCTTCTTGGACTCCTTGTCCTCAGTGTTAAAACCAACCAATAGGAGAACTCCTGGCGACCTGATGTTGTGAAGGCTAGCTTCCTATTGGGCAAAAGGTAGCCAACTCATCACCAGATTTTTAAATAGAACGAAAGAAGTTCTTAAACAAAGGAAGATTTAAAACATAGTATATTTTAATTCACTTCTGAAAATGTCAATTTTGTCCAGTCATCCATGGATGAAGTATTAAAAGGAAAAATTACATACAGTATCATTACACCCTATAAAAGTGAATTCCCTCGTTTCCTGTAAGCTTATATCCCCCCGCCCCTCCCCAATATTCTTTCAAAACCCACTCCTTTCCCACACCCAACTTCTTAAACCCTAGACAACACTTTAAAGGTGTATAGGTATCTCCATTCTCTCTCCAGACGAATGCTGATGCACCTATCTTATTCCGATTACATCCTCCACAATAAACCTCTCTATCTTACCCCCAACTACTTGAACCCGTAGCCCTCTTCCCTGGAACCCTAGATCTCAGAGTCTAAAACCGTGAGTTCACAGTGTTGCCAACCCTAGTACCCCACAAATCAGTAGCGATAGCCTCCAAAATTCAGTATAGTTCAGTATATGTATTTAAACAGGTGAAACATTATCATTATTAATTATTCTACTGAACGTAGGTGATATTACCCACCTATGGTATTCCCCCTCCATTTAACATATTTTTTCTTCTCGGTAGATTTGTTAGTTTTATTTGAATTAATCAGTAGATCAGTAGAAAAGTTAAAAATCAGTAGATCTACTGGGATTACACTCTCTCAACATGTGCAGGTCGATTCTCTTTGTCCGATACTTTTACTGATATAAGTACTTACACTCCTGTATCGAAAGAAACAAATGTTTTTCTCTCCTCCCTCCCGGCCCGTGCTGAGATTGAATGTTTATTAGGGGTGTCTGTAGAGGAAGAACAAATGACAATAACCCGCCTCAGTGCCGTAGTTAGCTAACACGCTAGTTTCGTGTTGAGCTAGCCTGCCTTGGACTGGCCGATCGGGTGAACTGAGGGTGGTTTCTCCTAAATGGTTTTCCACTCTCCCTCCACGCAAATGCAGGTTTACTTCCTCTAAATTCAACCTTCACAATTTCTAACCCATTAGCGTAATTAATACTTAATCGTATAGCCCTAAAGGGTAGTAAGACGCGATACTTACAAACAAATGTAGCGAAAAAGCCTATAAATCTGTTTTAAAAACTAAAAACCATTATAATTTTCAGTGCTTAAATAAAAATGAAAATACAACCTGAGAAAAGTGGAGATTTTTTTGGTACACAACGTCTTACCACCTGTTCAGGTTATACACCTATGTACTAATTACACTAATGGGTTAGGGATTAGAAAGGCTTAATTTAGATGAAATACACCAGCATTTGTGTGGTGGCAGATTGGAAAGCCATTTAGGAAAATCATCCTCAGTAAACTCGACCTGGATCGAACCTGATCTCCCTGTCTCTGGCAGTCTAGTCCAACACAAGATTAGCCCGTTAAAGCACGCGGACACCGGGGCGGGTAAGAGATTGGAGAGTTAGGTCAGGGTGAAGGGGGGATCGATGTCTGGTTGCCATGGTAACACGGTAAGGGAGAATACCATCTCCATGCCAGGCTGTGTTTATGAATGTACAGTAGTTCTGTGACATCCTGAGCTACTTTCTTAACATTTCCTCCTTCATGACCAAGTTAGACAAAAACAAAATAATATTATATTCCATGTGCCTTTTCCAAATGGGTGGAGTTTTAATCTTGTGGAGTGGTTGTTCAGAGACACAAGCTAGTACACCTGGTATCTATTGGTTCAGAGACACAAGCTAGTACACCTGGTATCTATTGGTTCAGAGACACAAGCTAGTACACCTGGTATCTATTGGTTCAGAGACACAAGCTAGTACACCTGGTATCTATTGGTTCAGAGACACAAGCTAGTACACCTGGTATCTATTGGTTCAGAGACACAAGCTAGTACACCTGGTATCTATTGGTTCAGAGACACAAGCTAGTACACCTGGTATATATTGGTTCAGAGACACAAGCTAGTACACCTGGTATCTATTGGTTCAGAGACACAAGCTAGTACACCCTGTATCTATTGGTTCAGAGACACAAGCTAGTACACCCTGTATTTATTGGTTCAGAGACACAAGCTAGTACACCTGGTATCTATTGGTTCAGAGACACAAGCTAGTACACCTGGTATCTATCTAATTTAGTTTATCTATTTAGTTAACTAATTTGTAAGGACTTGATGTTACAGGTATTGACGCCTCAGAAGTGTGGAGATGTTTACCTGTATCCCAGCACCAGAGTGTCGCCCGTTCAGCCAAAGTACGATGTTCCTCCCACCTCACACATATCCGTCATTGACGACAACAACCAAGGTAAGCGATCACCGGGACTATTGTACCACCTGTCGTGTTGGTTGGCTAGCTCCTCTGGGGATGGGCGTGTCCTGCGATTTGTTCCAAGCCCGAGGTCTGGCTGCTGAGGAGTCAGAAGGGCGGAGATACAGACAGGTTCCTTAGGAGAGGGTTCGCAGGAAGTTTGGGGATGTCTGACAGCCGGGCAGGATGCAACAGGAGCTCTCGAGGGAGGTCTAGATGGGGGATTGAGCTTGCGTGACCTCTTTTCCTGCCCGTATCCCGCATCTTTTTGAATTGGGCACGCTGAAGTTGTTCGATGTGTGCCGCTGCTTGAGGGTTGGTTTGGTCAGCATTGTGTTGGTAATGTTGCTCCCGTGAAGTCTGTCCCACCATGTGGGCGTCTCAACAGAGGCGACCGAATTGTATCTCCTCGGGAGAGACTCTCTTCCGACACTTTACACACAAACAGCCTAAAATTAAAATCCTGAATTGTAAGTCTAAGTAGACGACCTTAAGTCTTAATTCTTAAGTAAAGAGGAAACGTTTCAGATTGCTTTAGTTTGTCATAAGACTGCTAGATGGCATAGCAAGCGACAAACTTTGATTTGTGCTTGTACTAACCATTAAAGATTAACCTCCATCAAATATCTTCAGGAATCGTCCATGGCTTAAGATCTTACCGAGCAAAGAACCCGGACCTCCCTCTTATTTGAGCCCCCTCACCCTCCACCCACCACTCACAAAGAGCTTCCGGAGCCCTTGTTCTGTTATTAACATTAATATTATACTTTAATTGGTGTTGATGTTGTCATGTGTTGTCTGTTTTACTAATATTGTAGTATTATTCTTGTTGTGAAGTGCAATTCAGTTTAAAATTAACAAAGTTTTAACTAAAATAAAGCGTTCATTGGATTGTCGGGTTGTAAGGTTATGTAATAATTACGCTAATGGCTTAGGGATGAGAGAGGTCGAATTTAGAGGAAATGTACCCGCACCATTTAGGAAAAACCACCCCCAGTACACCTTGGAGAAATAATGAAAAAATTCAAATAGGCCTAGGGGTGAGAGCACAAAAATGTATCAAATTGTAAAAAAATCTATAAAGCTGTAAACTGTTTTGATCGCATTATTTTGGAGATATACAAAGAGCATAACAATTACAAAAATGTAAAATAAAAATAAAGTAAATATTTGACTTATAGCTCAGAAACTATTAGCTCTATAAAAAAAATTGAATATTTTTTTTATATTTTGTATCTCACATAGCTAGTTGCAAAGATATGATCCAATTTGGAAAGTCACGCTTCTGTAAAAATACCCTCAAAATCATTTTCATCGGGGAAATGAGAGGCTAAATTTTGTTTGTAATATTAAACAGTGCCTAGATAAAAAAATTTATCAAAATCATTAAATCAAATTTTGAAAAAATAGAGTTTTTCTCCCTTTTCTCCCCATCAGTAAACTACAGTACCCTTAATTTCAGGGCTCGATATCTAATTACAAAATTTACTTGGGGGAACCCTATGACAATCTTAGGTACCAAGTATTAACCCGACCGGTAAAATGGTTCCGGCTCTAGGCCGAGACGCACACACACACACACACACGGCATAGCGAAACACAATTTTCTGGTGTCAGAGGGTCATGAAACGTTGACATTTATCAAAATCTTGAGTTCAGTTTTTTTTTTTATGATCACAATTATTCTCTCTTCGAGGTGTCGTCGAGAGATAGAGAGTAGAAAGCATCAAAAATGGAGTTATTTGTCAATACTTCCTCTCCCGTTAGTTTTACAGTAAAAAGAGTCATAACCAATATTTAACATAATTAAATTATATACTATATAAATACAAGACACAAAATAAAACACAATTAGTATTAAAAGAAATATTTAACGTGTGATCATGGTCCAATTAAATCCCCCCTTACATTCACTCTTTCCCGGGATCACATTTAATATTTAAAGTGTTCACAATCTGATGGTTATTTGGAGGGGTCCTTTTACATTCCTTGGAATTTCAGTTTTCATCTAGCGTCTAAAAATTCTAAATTTCAAAACTTAATGTTTTTACATGAAATCGTACTTCTATTCCTGCCAAATTTAAATTTTCTACAAGAATCCCAATTTAAAATGTTAAATTTTCAGCCTCTTACGGATAAGTTTCATTTATAATAGTTTTGTAAATTTGGTAGTCCCAACCGCTTTCTCCAACTCACTCTTGTTGACAAAATAAAACTTTCATGTACTGCTTGACAATTAAAAAGAGTTTGAAACGGGGTTGGTCAAAATCGGATAAGACACGATAAAGTTAATAGCCGGACCATAATTTCAATATATTTTATTTGGCCCTTTTTTTTGTCAAAATAAAGCCGTCACACATGGTTTGGCCTAACTATAAATCATTTAAAACTGGTACTGTCTAAATCGGTTAATAAACGACAAAGTTCAACACTGAAAAAACTTATGTTCACTTAGTATTATTATATATGGGGAAGGAGGGGGGGGGGGGCTAAAAATGTATAGAACCAGTGTGTATAAAACTGAAATTTGGCAGGTATGTGATAATACTAAATTCCAATAACTATAAGCGTCTAAACCAATTCAAATGGGACACCAGGAAGTTGAAAGATATATAATATACTCATCAATGTCTTATAGCTAAAGTGAAGCATGGGGGAAAATAGCTCAAAATGAATTAAACCACACTAATTTTAAAAATACACACAGTCAGTGAATATCTAAAACTAAAATATATGTACAATGAATGTTGACAAATCAAATCATTACATTAGTTTTACTTCTCCCCAAAATTAATAAACATTTTTTTCAAATTTTAGAGCTGGTGGTTGAAAAATACGTAGTGTACAACCTAAAAATCAATTATTCTTTTTTAAATCTTTTATTGTAAAAGTACCATAAAGATTTACTTTTGGCATATTATTTAGACATTTATTAAAAACAGATAAAAATATTACAGGTACCATAGAATGCGTAAACAAGTACACAAACATAATCATCATAAATACACAAACATAATCATCACAAATACACAAACATAATCATCATAAATACACAAACATAATCATCATAAATACACAAACATAATCATCATAAATACACAAACATAATCATCATAAATACACAAATCCTGTGTTTTCCATTAAAATGCTAAAATACATATTACATTGTGATTTTAATTTTGTCAAACATAAACGAAAATAAAAATCCTCTATAAATTGTTTCATTTACAATGATTTGATTGATTTTACCCTATGCTGCTCTCTATTATTTATGGCCTGTACTAAGCACAAATCAAAGTTTGTCGCTTGCTATGTCCATCTAGCAGTCTTATGACAAACTAAAGCAATCTGAAACGTTTCCTCTTTACTTAAGAATTAAGACTTAAGGTCGTCTACTTAGAGATACAATTCAGCTCCCCCTTTCAAGACACGCAGCCAGGATTGGTTCAAGCCTAGCGGGAAGGATCCTTAGTACCAAGGAACCAGTCCGGTCGGCGCTACTCTGGTGGGGGGGTAGCGAGTAAGAAGGTTATATTTCCTCAAATTCCCTTTCTCTTATATTAACTTTGTTACATAATACACTAGGACACTATCAGGGGCTACTTACACCAAATACAAGGAAAAAACAATATTGTATTTAAATTATACAAACAAAACACATACATTTCATTAGAGAATAAGGGGGGGTATCACTTTTTGAGATTTTCCTCTTTTTTTATCACTCACTTTGAGAATAGCAGCGGAGAAAAAAACACTGCTTTGTTTCTTGAATCCCGAGAGTAGAAAGAAAAGGGCTGGGAATTAAAAAAACTATGTCATTTTATGGAGTGTCAACCTGCTGACTAGTGGAGTGTTAACCTGCTGACTAGTATCCCCAGTCAGCCGATTATAAAGGCGGGCGCTGTTGTGGTCTCCAGGCAGGTACGCGGTACCGCCCTCCCACAGCTCCCTGGCCAGCGGGGATTCCCAGCAAGATCGTGGCTGAGCAGTACGACGTCCCCCCCTCCCGCACCGCCCCGGCCAGCTACGACACCCCACGCTCGACGTGGCGCTCCTCCCCTGCCCCGCACAGAGACTCTTCAGACAGCTACGACGTGCCGCGCCCTCTGGCAGCGTTGCAGCAACTCACCCCGAGCAGCTCGGCCAGCTCACTCACAGCCGACTCGGTGTCCAGCTCAAACAGGTCTAGCCTGGCCCTGACGCAGGACTATGACGTACCACGAGGATCTCGCGGGCCGCAGTTCAACCTCAACAGCATACAACAACAGGTACAGTCCAATAGTTAGTAGATCTACATTCATGTATTCATACATCAAGTCATGTGATCAGCAGCTGTCACTTTTTATATTACTATTAGCACCGCGTCTTACTACCCGTTCGGGTTATACACACTTACGCTAATGTGTAATGGTAGGGTGATTGTGAGATGAAATGGAGGACCTACAGTTTAACGTGGAATCCGAACCACGGTGGAGGCCTGGCATTCCCCACATTCACAAGATGTCTTGTCAGAGGTGAAGGAAGGGTTTGGTAATCAGATAAATCTGTGCCGGGACCGAGGATTGAACCCTGGCCGCCAGCACAGAAGTCTGACACCTTACCCCCTAGACCACCAGGTCACCGTCACTTTTTATGGATAAATTACAAATACATATTATAAAATTATAATAATAAAGTAAAATGTTACCGATGTTGACCATGAAAAAATGTTTTGGTTTTTCTAAAAGGTCCTTAAATTGAAATTGAACTGTATCTTTGCTCTGTGTTTGTACTAAATGAGCGGAGCAGATTTCCCTCCTTTCGTTGACTGTTGGACTAATGCACTCATGCCAAGCTCACGGGTTTGTTAACAATTTCTTACAGCCTGCAATGTGACCCTATTACTTTTCAGGGCAGATACTGATCACGAAAACTGGGAATTATGCTTGAATTTTGAGCATCGGGAAATAGCCCGGAATAAATACTTGCATTTTGCCTTCTATCGAGGAATTCAAAAATATTGAATCTTTATTTAAAGATGTCACCAAACTAGGCTGTGATATGAGTTTTCCTAAACACCATAAAAATCACATTACTCTACGTTTTTTATTGAGGAATTACATAACAACTCATGGTTTTCAAAATAATATAAATACATTAGTTAATTGTACAAGAGATTAAATTGAAACAAATTTACTAACTTAATAGTAATTAATAAATAAGAAAGACAAGCAGACAGATGATTTAATAGTAATAATAATAATAAATTAACAAAGAATTCACAAAACACAAATGGAAAAAGTAATTAGTGATAAATATGTTCCTTGAAACACTCCAAAAGCTTAGTTTTCCTTCTTTAAAAATCAAATACAGTAAATCTACTGTTAACTCCCCAGACACTAGAGGGCTGATTTTGTAAGAGTTACAAATAGAGAATATTTTAAGATTTATAGAGGCCCCAGAGGGTACAAATATCCCCTCATTTTCAAGGGCAACTGTATGATTACTATCGTGCTGACAACTGCATGATTGTTATGTTGGCAGCTCTATGACGTGCCCGCCATACGGGAGTTGCCCCTAGAGCTGAGCTCAGCCATGGAATCCTTGGGCCGTCTACAAGGCGAAGCTACCTCCGCCATCTCTCGTTTGCTGGGGTACGCTGGTCCACACTGGCGCCAGTCGGAGCGCCTTGAGCCTCGTCTTCTTGACGTCAGGCTGGCGGCCACACGACTCAAGGCCTCCTTGCATGATCTTGCAGAGTTCGGGGAGGGCGCTCTGGGCAACGCAGCTCGTGCTCAAGACAAGGGACTTGCCGCCAAACTGCGCCCTCTCGTCAAGGCGCTCCGCGATGCCGACAAACTCGTCTGGGAGGCCACCGCAGCTCTAGATGCACTGGACTGGGCTCCCGAGTCTTTGGCGCGGGACACCGGTGATGAGAGCCAGCGCACGACGCCGCAACCTCCCGATGCCCTGGACCAGCTGGTGGCGTGCGCCAGGGCGCTCACAGAGGACGTGAGGCAGACGGCATCGTTCATCCAGGGGAACTCGACACTGTTATTCAAGCGGGCATCCACTCCGCCCGGCAGTGGCGAGTGGCTAGAGGACTACGATTACGTCAACTTGGAGTCTCGGGAGAGTGTCGCAAGACAGGACGCAGATATACTCGCCTCTCTCCCGGTAGAGCTTAGGAAGTCCTACGACGCTCTAGTGAAGGAGGCAGAATCTGCTGCGGTAATAAACGAGCCGAAGGCGTCTGATGGTGGTGACCTTGACCCAGACGACAAACAGGTGTTGGCGTTCTACGCGACTCAGACAGTGACCCACTCGGCCCACCTCACTCATGCCATTGACGCGTTCCTGCAAACAGTGGAGCACAACCAGCCACCAAAAGTCTTCCTGGCACACAGTAAGTTTGTCGTCCTGAGCGCCCATCGATTGGTCCACATCGGCGATACAGTTCACAGGAACGTGGTTCGCTCGGAGGTGAGGTCGAGCGTGTTGAACTGTGCCAACCAGCTCTCTGAAGCGCTGGCGCAGACGGTGCAGAAGACGAAGCGGGCGGCGCAGCAGTTTCCTAGTGTCACAGCGGTGCAGGAGATGGTAGACTCGGTGGTAGACGTGTCTCACATAGCGAGGGACCTGAAGATGAGTTTGGTTCAGGCGGCGCAGCAAGTGTGATCACGTGTCCTATTCACCTACATACGTGAACACTTCACACCTGCCGAGGGATGTTAATATAAGGAAGGATCTCATCCACTATCAGTAAACTCAACATCTTTGCAAAGTTTTTGTTTTTAACGTTTTTTAAGACATAAATTATCAAATGCATAAAAATTACTCCACAAGTCTTCTGCATGTATTTTAGTTTCCTCTTTAGAATTCTTTTTTATTTTGTGTGTACATTTTCCACACTTTCTCGTAAAGAGTTCTGATATAAGAAAATCTAGGTATAGGGATGGAGCATAACTGATATCGCTCTCCCATTACCTCTTCCTGGAGGAAACGGTTGAAACTGAGATCCTCTGTCCAGTGGCGGCAGTGTGAGGTGTAAATGGTGTGGTTCTCTAACCATTGTCATTAGTGCTCCACCGCGAACACCATACATGGTTGGTCCTATTTGTTCCTCTCGTTCTTTCTTAACGCTTCTTTTACTGTGGAGACATTTTGCCCGGACCACCTCGTCACAAGAATCGCAAACCGGTGACTTGAATTCTTGCTGTCCGCAATGTGAGTCTGTTTTAATTTCAAGGCCTAACTTAATGATTGAAAACATAACCTGTTCCTCCTTGCAATGATGTATTTTAAATAGATTACCGACAGCGATGTGTGGGACTCGACAGCGATGTGTGGACCTCGTCGAGGTGAGACTGTTCCTTGTATGTTTATTTTGGCGCACATTCCCAATCGATGATGATTATGTTAACTACACATTCACAGCGGCTCATTCCATTTAGACTAATCGAGTAGGGGACTAAGATGATTATTTACCTGCTCCGGTGCGTTTCAAGGGAGGCTCGGAAACTTTGGCCGGATCGTTGAAGATGAGAATTGATGTGCTCAACATTTGCAGGGTGTGGAATTTTTAAAATACTTGTTGGTTAATGAACTGTGTCGCTAATCAAGTTTCAAGTTTGATTTAAAGATAGAACTATTGCGAGAAAAGGAATTAGGTTAGGTACCAGAGAAGTGACATGTTTGGCTGGTTGTATGATTCCAAACAACGCACACCCGGTCAGATAGAGAGTAAATGTTTATCTTGTTTTATTTCCGAGTTTATCTGCCACAGAACTGAGATTGCCATTGAAACATTTATCCCTGTTGTTCTACTTAATTTTATTAGACTTGTGTCTTTACCTACTTGTTATTCTTATTACAGATTTTTTTAAAGTTATTTATTCAACACCAAGAGAGGATAATATAGTTTTATTTATTTTATTAATAGCTGAATATTACATTATAGAGTGTTGCCCTTGTACTGTTGTTTAGTTCATATCTTTTTTTTGTTTCTATTTTTGATGGTTTTACTGTCTTGACGTCGATTGCTGTAGCTTTATATTTTACACGTTAATATTTATAACTCAAACAATTAAAAATAATCTACAGTAATTGGTTAGCATTATCTTATCCCAGTGACTTACCATGTGTTTTTTTTATCAATTTAATTAATATATTTGTTTTTGTTTTTTAGATTTGTATGTTGTTATATCTTACCAATTCACATTTGGGGCAACTTCCAGAAAATACAAACACATTTTATTACAGGCAACCTTGAAAACATGTTACTGTTATTATTATTATTGTTATTTTATATGTATTGATAATATCTATCAAAAATGACAGCTGCAGGTAACATGACTTGACGTATGAATACATGAATGTAGTTTTAATAACTTGTGTAGCTGTCAGATATATGTTTGTTTTATCGTATGACATATGACGAGGAGAGAAAAGACATCCAGGTTTGGTCTCCTATATGTATATTTTTAGCCGCCCCGGTGGCAAAGAGCATCGCCCGGGGTACACCAGAGGAGGTTGTCTCCTCGTACTCACATGAGATGTGATGATAGTGATTATGAAGTTATGAAGCCAGTATCGGGGTCATTCCCCAGAGGGCCAGTTTCTCTCAGATATCCCTGTTTGTAATCTAACAACTGCATACATTTTCCCTTCAAACTCGAATCATTCCGTTACAAACTCTTGACAGTGCTGCGACTTCATATACAGCCAATTTTATGAAAAGTGAAATTTAATTCCTCTATACCACTTTAATGTCAGGAAAATACCGGGAAGTCTGTCTGGAAAACACCAGGAATTCTGTCTGGAAAATACTATGAATTCTTTCTGGAAAATACTATGAATTCTTTCTGGAAAATACCGGGAAGTCTGTCTGGAAAACACCAGGAATTCTGTCTGGAAAATACTATGAATTCTTTCTGGAAAATACCGGGAATTCTGTCTGGAAAATACCGGGAAGTCTGTCTGGAAAACACCAGGAATTTTGTCTGGAAAACACCAGGAATTCTGTCTGGAAAATACTATGAATTCTTTCTGGAAAATACTATGAATTCTTTCTGGAAAATACCGGGAATTCTGTCTGGAAAATACAGGGAATTCTGTATAGATAAAATAGTGGACCCTAACTAAAGTACATTGATCATTTTCCAGCATTTTATAAAACATGGCGGTAATGATTTAAAATAATATGTATGAAGTAAAGTGCGATAAACAAAATATAATGTAATATGTAATAAATAAATATGATACAGTTGTAGATAAATAGAACACAAATAAAAGTAAAAACACCTACACTTCGATATTTCCATACTCTTATAGTATCTTTTTCGGCAAGTAGTACTAGGACTATCTTACTACCAGTCTAACTACTACTAACTACTACTTGCTGAGGAAGATGCTATAAGAGCATATAAATATGACTTTTATTTGTACTTTGATTATCTACAAATTCTATCATATTTATTAATTACATATAATATTATACAACATGGAGGTGTATTGTTAAACATCACAAACCAAAATGGCTTACAAGAATTGCTCTGAGCGGGGTTTATCAACTCTGAGATGCGTTACATATGTCTGGAAATCCTAGTTCATACCAAAAAATGGAGAAAAAAAGCTATCAAAGGTGTCCCTATATAATTAAAACTTTTTTTAGTTTAAGAACTTAAAAATAAACAAATGAAAAGGTGAAATTAGCTCATTTTGCAACGACACTTCAGGTGAAATGTCTCAGTTTTGAGATCAAAAGTTAATTGTTAGAAATATATATCTGACCTGAGATAGCTGTGGATTGTTTTAATGGTTTGGAAACTTCGGGGCTCTCATTACCATAATAAATACAACAGTGTGAAGATATTCCAAGTTTTTAGCTAGCTCTAGATCTATTCAACAACAGTTTGCAACCAAATGAATTATGGAAGCCAATGCTGTTGGTATTATTTTAAATTGTGGACAATAGTTTGTGTAGAGCTCAAAGATTTACTAAAATAGGCAACAAAAAAAAATAGTAAAAAAATCCTTTATTATCGATTATTTTTGATAATTTACTAAGGTTATGTGGTATAGAGCACTAGGCTAACTCATGGTTTAAATTAGGAGGGATAGCCAGCACACTTACCTTGGTGATACTGGAGTAGAAATTGTTTAGATATAACATTAAAAAACACATAAACACATTGTTAAGGACAAGCTTTCACTGTCACAGACAGCTTCATCAGGTCAGGAGAGTAGACTGATTTCTACTCCAGTATCACCAAGGTAAGTGTGCTGGCTATCCATCCTAATTTAAACCATGATAATTTACTAAGTATTCAGTAAGCAACTTGTGTTACCTGTTTTAATTAATAGTCAATTTTGTAATTAATTTGTTACTATATTAAACAAATTCTAGACATTAATATAATTATTCGTAGTCAAAAATAATTTAAAACCTAAAAGTATAGCTTGTGTGTGAGACTCTCACAACTGGATTTGGACCATTTCTACGGGTGCCGAGTTAAATCTATTCCTCTCGTGTTACAAGGGACTGCATGCCTGTCTCGCAACTGAAGCTCAACTGTGTAAATCAAAATGTAGCCATTTTGAAAATAAATAAATTTACTCTGCATTGTGTCAATTATTGTACCTTTCCTGGTCGAGCCAGAGATTCTGTCATGGGTGTATATTACATGTAAAATAAATTTAAAAACTACAAGCTATCTTTTATTACCAGCATTTTGACAACTCTTGTATACAAACATAATCAGCAATGTCTTCTATTATTTTTTTTATTCTAATCCGCATACTCGATGGGCTCTGCCCCCGGCCCCGTTAGACGAATGTATGGGATGATTTGTTCGAACTGAGCCTTCCATTCGACGCTGACGCTGTTCAGACTCACCAGATATTTGTAAAAGGCCTGCAACCATTCGCCCTTGGTATTATAGTTCAAAAAGTTGAAACCGTTCAAGTGTATCTCCGGTTTGAACACCGTGCTGAAAAACTTGTTGATGCTCTTCATGGCGGTCCTCGCCTCCTTGGTGAGGCGGTCCGAGTCGATGGCCCTGAAGAGAGCGTTCAGATCCACGGTCCGCGTGATAAACGTGTGGGATATCGCCAACCATTCTATGGGCTCTGCCCCGGTCCCCGTGGTGAGTATTTTATTGACGTAGTAGTTGATGGCTTGGACCAGCTGGGAATCTTCTTGGACCATTCTCACCGTTAGGGCCACCTCGAAAATGTGCCTCAATAGCGCACCTTTGGAGTCGTAAGAGGCGGGGTTGAAGGACGGGCCGAGTATCTTCTTGAGCGTTGCTTGTCTCAGGAATACACTGATCTTCTCAAACATGTTGATTTCACTAGGACCAGGAGGTGGGAGGGCGGTCAGTAGGGTCGGATAGTTCAGGTCGATTGTGGAAATACTCGACTGTTGATTAAGAAGGTTCACATATTCTTTGGCGACACTGTCCAGTTCGTAGTTGCTGGCGGTCAGTTGCAGTTTGATGGCCTCTTTCAAGATGGCCCTCAACAGCTGCCCTTGGTTGCTGTGAGCTTCCGGCTTGAAGCTCGGGCCAAGCATCTGTCGGATGTTGGGTTGACTCAGGAAGTTCCTGAGTGGCCGCATCCTGGTGTCCTCGGCGGATCCGGGCTGAGTCTGAGGCAGCAAGTGTTCAAAGGTGTTGGTTTGTCGGATCTCTTCCAACTGGATATCGGCGCTGGGGAGGACCAAACCGTTGCTGGACACCGGCTGGGGGCTGGGCTGTTGCGGGAACGGAGATCCGGGGCGGGGGAACGAGGGGGATTGTGGACCACCGAATGATCCGGGACGAGGGAAAGAGGGGGACTGGGGACCAGGGAATGAGGGACTGCTCGGGAACGAGGATCCGGGACGAGGGAAAGATGGGGACTGGGGACCAGGGAATGAGGGACTGTTTGGGAACGAGGATCCGGGACGAGGGAAAGATGGGGACTGGGGACCAGGGAATGAAGATCCAGGACGAGGGAAAGATGGACTGCCTTGAGAGCTGGGGAAACCAGAGCTAGACCCAGAAGACCATCTGTCCGTCTGATGAGAACTCATAGCGTTTGAGAGCACAGACGCCAAACCTTGCAACGTCATTGATGTGTCAGGTGACTTGGTGTATTCAGGGACGTTTATACTGTTGTATGAGTTATCACGGATAAAAGGCAGCAGTGTATTTGAGGATTCTTTCATCTGTGCCGGCACGGTAGCATCGTTGGTCATGTACCGGAGCATCATCTGCATCAGAGCGAAGGGCTCCTGTTTATCATTGGGCTTCAAATTCGTTATCATGTTTTTCCATGAAGATATTGTGTTTGTCCTCAAGGTGTCGACAACCCTTTGCCTGGTGACATCTGCTGCGGGGTTAGACGCGTCCATCGGTAGATTAAGAAACAAGGCAGCAAAGAGAGGTTGGGTGAGAACGATCGAGTCGTCGGAAAGCGCGGCGAGTACGTTTGCGACTAATTTCCCGAATCGTTGGGCGATCCTTGGGGTTCGCTCTGGTCTCGGTCATCGGCTTGAAACGAGTGGGTTGGGACACCGCGTCAATCAGATTGGGAGGGATGCCCGAAAATATGTCTATCTTTATGTTGGGGTTCATTCTGGTCACCGACTGGAGGTCAATTCTCATTTCTCTCAAGAAAGATTGAACTGATGTAATAGATTGCTCGAGGTAAGGAGGTGAGGCTTTGCGTATCTCTTCCAACAGCAAGATGAACTGCTCCTGTGGGGGACGGTTGGTGAGACTCTTCAAATTGTTGCAGATATCAACTGTCCGGACCTCTCGCAGTCTCAGCGCGTTGTAAACATAGAGCAACTGCCCACTGAACTCTGGAGGGAGTTGAGCCTGTCGGATGAGCGACGCAAACACGGACATCAAGTTGTTCCTGATGGCGGCCGCGGTGAACAGTTTCATGATGACGATCTCTATGAGTTTCTCCACGCTGTTGTCTTGCCCCTGCTGCACAATATCTTTATAACCACTGCTGAAAGTGTAACCGCTGTACGACTGCTCCGAAACAGATTTCCCGTAAGACCAAGAATTTTGGTTTTGCTGTGTCGACCCAAAGCTCATCTGGTTGAGGGACCCAGATTGAGACCCGAAATTACCCCCGCCCCCGCCCCCGCCAAACGGGGAGAACTGTCTGGCGCTCACGTCGTTCTTGGGGACTTCAGCAGGGACTGTGTCGGCCAAATTGTCCTCGTTAGTATCATCCTGGAAACAAATGAACAACATTAAACAGATAGTATCAAGGTATGACTCTTGAAACCTCAATGTGTATGTGAGGGTATGTAGTAACCAGGCTGTGCAAAGGTCACTTTTTAAATGTAAAGTGAGGCTTGAAACTTGACATGTCAAACTGAGGCTTGAAACATACCAAGTCAAACTGAGGCTTGAAACATGCCAAGTCAAACTGAGGCTTGAAACATGCCAAGTCAAACTGAGGCTTGAAACATGCCGAGTCAAAGTGTAACTTGAAACATGCCGAGTCAAAGTGAGGCTTGAAACATACCAAGTCAAAGGGTAACTTGAAACATGCCGAGTCAAAGTGAGGCTTGAAACATACCAAGTCAAAGTGAGGCTTGAAACACGCCGAGTCAAAGTGAGGCTTGAAACATGCCGAGTCAAAGTGAGGCTTGAAACATACCAAGTCAAACTGAGGCTTGAAACATACCAAGTCAAACTGAGGCTTGAAACATACCAAGTCAAACTGAGGCTTGAAACATACCAAGTCAAACTGAGGCTTGAAACATACCAAGTCAAACTGAGGCTTGAAACATACCAAGTCAAACTGAGGCTTGAAACATACCAAGTCAAACTGAGGCTTGAAACATACCAAGTCAAACTGAGGCTTGAAACATACCAAGTCAAACTGAGGCTTGAAACATACCAAGTCAAACTGAGGCTTGAAACATACCAAGTCAAACTGAGGCTTGAAACATACCAAGTCAAACTGAGGCTTGAAACATACCAAGTCAAACTGAGGCTTGAAACATACCAAGTCAAACTGAGGCTTGAAACATACCAAGTCAAACTGAGGCTTGAAACATACCAAGTCAAACTGAGGCTTGAAACATACCAAGTCAAACTGAGGCTTGAAACATACCAAGTCAAACTGAGGCTTGAAACATACCAAGTCAAACTGAGGCTTGAAACATACCAAGTCAAACTGAGGCTTGAAACATACCAAGTCAAACTGAGGCTTGAAACATACCAAGTCAAACTGAGGCTTGAAACATACCAAGTCAAACTGAGGCTTGAAACATACCAAGTCAAACTGAGGCTTGAAACATACCAAGTCAAACTGAGGCTTGAAACATACCAAGTCAAACTGAGGCTTGAAACATACCAAGTCAAACTGAGGCTTGAAACATACCAAGTCAAACTGAGGCTTGAAACATACCAAGTCAAACTGAGGCTTGAAACATACCAAGTCAAACTGAGGCTTGAAACATACCAAGTCAAACTGAGGCTTGAAACATACCAAGTCAAACTGAGGCTTGAAACATACCAAGTCAAACTGAGGCTTGAAACATACCAAGTCAAACTGAGGCTTGAAACATACCAAGTCAAACTGAGGCTTGAAACATGCCGAGTCAAAGTGAGGCTTGAAACATACCAAGTCAAAGTGAGGCTTGAAACATACCAAGTCAAACTGAGGCTTGAAACATACCAAGTCAAACTGAGGCTTGAAACATGCCAAGTCAAACTGAGGCTTGAAACATACCAAGTCAAAGTGAGGCTTGAAACATGCCAAGTCAAACTGAGGCTTGAAACATACCAAGTCAAAGTGAGGCTTTAAACATAACAAGTCAAAGTGAGGCTTGAAACATACCAAGTCAAAGTGAGGCTTGAAACATGCCAAGTCAAACTGAGGCTTGAAACATACCGAGTCAAAGTGAGGCTTGAAACATACCGAGTCAAAGTGAGGCTTGACACACGCAAATCTAAGGGCTGTACACAAGAACTTGACAAAGTGGATGCTAAGTGGACACTAGCATGGGTTTGCTTGGGTCATCATAGCCTAAAAGGTGTAGAAGCTGAAGAGAAAGTAGTTTTGACATTTGACTTGACATGTCAAAGTTTAGAACGGCATAGGTAGTAATTGCGCACTTGCGCCCCCAAACGATGAAAGGGAGGCAGCCAAGGTATTTGCACCTCCCCTCACGATCCCAACTAATTGTAACCAATCATATGAAGTGGTACTTCACTATAGAGGACTGAAGGCTGTGTCGAAAACAAGGGCTGACAACTTGATAATCAAAGGGCATATATCAGTATTACACACTATCTTGAGCTAGTTCTATCCAGTCCACCTCACTACAACCTATCTCTCAGGTCCATTCTAATGTTATCCTCCCATCTGGATCTGCTCATTGTTTTGCCAGCCAGTGTCCCGAGCAAGGCCCTTGTCTTGTGGTGAGTACAGGTTATGTAACGCGTCGTTATGCAACCTCCAATCTCATCTCTTTTTGGACCAAGTATCTTCCTAAGCCCCGTTGGTTTCAAACACCCTAAACATTGTTTTCATCACATAAGGTATAAAGAGAATAAAGGTACCAGAGAAGTTATCTAACTCATGGTCACAATCCTGACAATAGGTTCATTCTTGTTTGTAAGGCTCTTAACATAAGTTAAGGGCCATTACACTTGGGGGCCTCACTCACATAGACACTTCACAAACCTTTGTAGCACCAGACTTCATATAAAGTTAAACTAAATAACTTCAACCTTAACTGGGATCCAAACTGACCAAGCTACTAGAGATGCTTAGTCAGCAAATTGAGAGCCTTAGGGTCACCTGGTGGTCCAGGGGTAAGGTGTCAGACTTCTGTGCTGGAGTCCGGGGTTCAATCCTCGGTCCCGGCACAGATTTATCTGATTACCAAACCCTTCCTTCACCTCTTACAAGACAACTTGTGAATGTGGGGAATGCCAGGCCTCCACCGTGGTTCGGATTCCACGTTAAACTGTAGGTCCTCCATTTCATCTCACAACCACCCTACCATTACACATTAGTGTAAGTGCGTATAACCCGAACGGGTAGTAAGACGCGGTGCTAATAATAATAATAATAATAATTGAGAGCGCCTTAGCGGTTTCAACCACGGCGTAGAATTATGATTTATTTCAAGGCGACGAGTTAATATCTACCAATACATTTGAAAACTGCAATTGGTTTATTTATAAAGAAACAAATGTTATTTAAACATATATTTTTAGCACTGCATCTTACTGCCTATGTACTAATTACACCAATTGGTTAGTGATTGGGAAGGCTTAATTTAGAGGAGATGCACCTGCATTCGTGTGGAGGGAGAGTGAAAAACCACCCTCAGTACACCCGACTGGGATTGAACCCCAACCTCCCCGTCTTAGGCAGTCTAGTCAAACACAAGATTAGCGCCTTAGACCACGCGGCCACTGAAGAGGGTATTATTAAAATATTTGTAGAGTTTGAAATAAAACAGATTTATTTTTATTTCGCCGCATCTTACTACCCGTTCAAGCTATCATGAACTAGTTCAACTAATGTTTTAAAGATGAAGTTTGAATTTTAGAGAGGAAGTGTACTTGCATTTGTGTGGAAAGAGTATGGAAAAACCATTTGGGATAAAAACCTTGTTTATACACCTGACACCCACCTCAGTGGTGTAGTTAGCTAACGCACCAGTTTCGTGTTGAGCTAGCCTGCCGAGGACGGGGATATTTAGGTTTGAATCTCGCTAGGACGAACTGGGGATGGTTTTCCTTAAATAATTTTCCACGCAAATGCGGGTCCACTTCCTCTAAATTCAACCCGCCCAATTCCTAACCCAATAGCCTAATTAGTACTCGAGCGTATAGCCCGAATGGGTAGTTAGACGCGGTGCTAAGTATTACTATTAATCCACCTGACCGGGATTCAAACCTCGATCTCCCCGTCACCGTCAGTTTAGTTGCGAGAGTAAATGTTGCATCCACATAACAATGTTTCAAACATATTTTCGGGATGTCTAACCGGGGTACTCACCTCACATTTCTGACAAGTCGTAGGCCTAAATTTAAGTGTCTACAGTTTGAAATTCCCTGGTAACACTTTATTTGACCCTTAAATAAGCACAAATTGATCAATGGGTGGATTTTATTTTTTTCAAGAAATATATTTGTTCAAAATTCTAAAAAGAACAATGTTTACCTCCAGTGCTGTTGTGGACACAATCAGAACTAAACTCGCAGAATCCTGTAGTTTTGCTGGTAACTCTTCTTTGTTTTATGTAGGTTTCGATATTTAAAATATAATTGGATCCATTATTATTATTATTATTATTAAGTTTGAAGTCACAAAATCCCCCTCCTCATATTATATTAAATCTATATTGAGCCCTCCCTATTTTACACATTAACATTTATTTAATTGAGGATGTTGCTAAATATTTAGTATTAATAAAATTACATTAATGAGATAATATTTTTATAGAGTATCTCTCACTTTTGAATTGACCTACACTATGTGATGTTTGTTGTAAATGGAGGGTTTGCATGAAATATTTGGAATGAATAGTTAATATAATCTAACCGTGCCTAACATGAGCTAGCTGCATAAAACAGTTAATCTAACAGTGCCTAACATGAGCTAGCTGCATAAAACCATTAATCTAACAGTGCCTAACATGAGCTAGCTGCATAAAACAGTTAATCTAACAGTGCCTAACATGAGCTATCTGCATAAAACAGTTAATCTAACAGTGCCTAACATGAGCTAGCTGCATAAAACAGTTAATCTAACAGTGCCTAACGTGAGCTAGCTGCATAAAACAGTTAATCTAACAGTGCCTAACATGAGCTAGCTGCATAAAACAGTTAATCTAACAGTGCCTAACATGAGCTAGCTGCATAAAACCATTAATCTAACAGTGCCTAACGTGAGCTAGTTGCATAAAACAGTTAATCTAACAAGAGTCTAATTTAAACTCGTTGAAACGAAATGTATGCACTTAATATACATATTATAAGTATATGAGAAGATACTGGAAAAGATAGAAAGAAATAAAATGAAAAGAAGTTGGAAAGAGGAACAGAGGTTTACAATAGACTTGATCTACGCTATCTAAAGTTCGACCAAACATTCCGCCACCTTCGGCAAAATAATCGACTTTAGCCAAAATTAGAGCGAAGGTTTCGTTGAGGCTTACCTAATGTACGCTCGTGGGTGTGGTCACGTGACAAGTAACAAGTCACTGCGTGTTGGATCTAGGCGGCCGGTCGGTAGACTATGGCAACATGTAGTCTGTGTTTACTGTAGTGTAGTTACTAGCAGATTTATTAACAACATTCCCCTCAAACCATGGCTAATGTAATTAATTATTATATACATAAGATATAAGCGATTAATTTTTTGGACGCGACTGGATGGAAGATAAAAGATAATTTAGTCACTTTTCCAAAAACAGATATTATGAGGAAGAAGATATTGATATTTTTGTCATACTTTTATTATGTCTTTATGTTATTTTTTAATCACAATTTTGGAAATGTATTCTAATTTATTTTATCAACGATAAAAAAAAATGTTAACTTTTATTTAAATAAACACGATCTTAGATTTAAACTGCAAACAGAAATGGCATCGAACTTGAAAAATAAAGATTTTTCAAAATATGTGATTTATTTGGTTTCGGCCGAAGGTGAAAGATAAAATGAAGTTTGGCTTCGGCTTGAGCCAAAAAAATGACCTTTGGTTGGGCACTAAATCTATCATCGTCATTCTAACGTGACAGCTGATGGAAAGAAGGTATCAATATGGGGAAGACTTGGTAGTGGTATTTATGAATGTGGAGAAGGCATGTGATAGTTTAATTATAAATAAAGTCTGAAAAGCAATGGAGTAGGATGAAGTGGAAAGAGGAGTTTTAATGAGAGTGTGAAGGATGTGTGTGTGTGAGAATAACGAGCTATGTTAAGATGGAGAGTGTGAGGACAAAGTGGTTCCTAATAAAGAATGCAGTGAAACAAGGGAGTGCCATCTCGCCATTACTATTTGTAATAGAAATGGTCATGAACAAAGTGGCACAAAAACTTGGGGAGGAAAGAACGAGAGCCATGATGTTTTCTGATAACTCGATGGAATGGGGGGAGAAGGAAGAGGAAGTACAGGAATAACTACAATAATGGAATGAGGAAGTGAAAGAGTGGAATAATGTTTAGCATAACAAAGTGTGAAGTGATGGAATGACAAGGAAGAGGGTAAGGTGGAGTGAAGATATAGGGTCAGATGGAGTAAAGAGGACAGGAGAGAGAGTTGTTCTATAGGTGTGTAAGAGACCTACTATGGAGAGTTGTTCTATAGGTGTGTAAGAGACCTACTATGGAGAGTTGTTCTATAGGTGTGTAAGAGACCTGCCATGGAGAAGAGGAGTGCCCTTGAAGTGTAAGGAAGTGTTGTACTCATTGTCACATATGAAGTAGAAACATGAACAGTGAACGTAAGAGAGACAAGGAGAACATGTTAGCTGTCACGAGGAGAAACAAGATTAGGAATCAAGTTATCCAGGGAAGAGTTGGGGTACAGGGAGTACATGAAATAGAGGAAGCAAGACTGAGATGGTTTGGGCATGTATTGAGGATGGAAAAAGAGAGGATGCCAAAGAAAATTATGGAAATGAAGTATGTAGATAAAATACCGCAGGGGAGGCCAAGAAAGAGATGGGAGGAGCAGATAACAGAAAATGTGCAAGTGATAGCAGAAGAGAGGTGAAAGGATAGAGGAAGATGGAGGCATTTTACTAAACTGACACGGCCACATGCTGGAAACGATGATGATGATGATGATGATGATGAATATATTGTAAAGATACAGATTAAGAATCGTTGCATCATGAGCGCTTTTATTCATTCTAAATTCTAGATTAAAAGCCCCAAAGCCATGGAAAGCCTTATATCCAGTTTTGTTGAGTGATTGTATTAAATAATTTTGTTTATATAACACAGATAAACATCACAAACCTCTTAGGGACCACAATTTTAATAGTGTATTTAAGCAATTTCCTTTCCTTTAACTAACTTGTCCCACTTCTCACATCTGGGTCAGTCACTGTCTCATCCCCTCATACAAGTGAGGGAAAACAAATTTTGAAAATTTTATTTCGTTATATTTCAAGTGTAGTTATTTTAAAATATAAATTTTTACAAGCCAAGGAAAACGCTTTCAATGATATGTTCACAATAAACACTAATAGTTTTTTTTAAATATAATTTGAATGCAATTTTTACTGTCAGTCATCAAATTCCACAGGCTCAGCTCCAGGCCCGTGCATTCGGATGTACGGTAAAATCCTCATGAAGTCATTCCTTATGCTGGGACTCAGATCGTTGAGGGTTAGGACATGGTTGAAGAATGCCGTCATCCATTCCCCTTTGGTGCTGTACTGGAAGAAGTTGAAACCCTTCATGTGGATAGCCGGCTTGAACTCCTCGTTGAAGAACCGCTTGAGGTTTGACACAGAAACTCTCGCCTCTTTGTTGAGGTTGTCATTGTCAAGAGCCCTGAACACGCCGTTCAGGTCGACGGTCCGTTGGACGAAGGTGTGTGTCACATACACCCACTCGACCCTGTGCGACCCGTATCTATCCAGATCCACTCTGCTCAGATAGTATCGGATTGCTTCACTCAACTTCCTGTCTTCGATGACGTAATTCAGCTGCAGGCAGTACTCCAGAAGGTGCTTCAAGAACACCCCTTTAGTCCC
The DNA here is from genome assembly GCA_901482245.1 of Timema douglasi. NCBI lineage: Eukaryota > Metazoa > Arthropoda > Insecta > Phasmatodea > Timematidae > Timema > Timema douglasi. The sequence goes on along the minus strand of CABEEJ010007809.1, from coordinate 4,189 downwards.
GTAGTTTTGTCCGTTGAATCCGTCCCCTAGGGTTTTGGACAGAGAGGAGTCTTGCAGAAACGTGACCAGGGTGCTTCGTTTCTCTGCTTCGTCCGCGTTGGTCGGCGGTGGGAGGGCTGACTCCAAGGAGGCATAGTTTACCTGCGATACCGTGACGCTCGGCTGGTTATTCTCCAGTTCTCTCAGGTACTTCCTGACCGTATCCTCGACATCTCGTTGGTCCAAGTTGATCTTTAAGAGGTGCTTCAAAACCCCGCGCAGCAGCAAGCCCTTGTTGGGATAGTTCTCTGGCTTGAAGGTGGACCCGAGGACGCCGAGCAGGTTAGAGTTGGACAGGAAGTAACGCAACGGTTTCAGGTTTTCATCTTCTATGCTACCAGGCTTAGTCGGGGGGAGGAGACTCCCGAAGTTAAGGTCGCCTTCGACTGTCTCGAGTTGAGATTCTGGTGTGGGCAGAGGGAACCCGTTGACAGAGAGAATATCGCTACCAGATGTGCGGCTTGGGGCACCCGGCTGAGGACCAGGCATTCCCGGGAGACCCCAACTTGGAGACCCACCACCTGGATATGAACCGCTTGACCAACTGGGACTTTGCGATGGGCTGTTGCTACCGAATGATGGTCCGGACGGTCGGTAATTGCTAGAACCACTAGACATTGAGTTGGAAGACTGGTAGTTACTAGAACCACCAGTAAACGAGCTAGAAGGCTGGTAATTGCTAGGACCACTAGAATATGGGCTAGGACGGTAATTGCTAGGACCACTGGACATGGAGTTGGAAGACTGGTAGTTACTAGAACCACCAGTAAATAAGCTAGAAGGCTGGTAATTGCTAGGACCACTAGAATATGGGCTAGGACCGTAATTGCTAGGACCACTGGACATAGAGTTAGAAGACTGATAATTACTGGAACCACCAGATAATGGGCTAGAAGGATTAAGATTACTCTCCCACGAGTTTGAGGTTTTACTCTGGCTGATTAACAACTGCTGGATAAGATTCTGAAAGTTTGATGCCCCAAACGATGTCGATGAGCCGAATACGCTGCCCTGCATGTTGTCCATTGGTTTGTTGAAAATGGGTGTCCCACTGGGGTAGTTATCCGAGATGTACGGTAAAACCTGTCTAGCACCCTCTCTGATGGGCGACGGGATGCTGCTTTCAGAGGACAGCCGCTGAAGGATAAGGCGGACAATCGAGTAAGGATTCTGTCTGTCCTGGGGTGATATGTTATTCACAACCGAAGACCACGAAGAAAGTTGAGTGCTCAAGAGTCCTTCGACGATCCTTTGCAAACTCTCGTCTGTATTTGGTTTAGAAGTGTCCACCGGAATGTTGGACAGTATCGAAGCAAACAACGACGGGGTTATCTGCACGGACTCGTCCGTAACCAGACTGAATATTTCTGCTATCAGCTTTCCAAATCTCGACTCGATGTTAGGTAAAGTTTTCACATTGGGTAACATAGGTAGCGGTTCGTTGATGACGTTGGTGATGGTGCTCGGGATACCGCCGAAAAGATCGACGCTTGCCTGTCCGTTTTGAGAGCGAAGAAACTGCGTGATATCCACTTGCCTGCGCTGCAAGGCTTGATACCACTGCCCCACATAGGGTTGCAAATATCCGGGGCTGATCCTCTGGAGTTCTTGAAAGAGCATGATGTACTTATCTTGCTGCTGCGCCATAGAAAGTTTTCTGACCACGGGCAATAGTTCGGAAACTTTTATCTCGCGGATTTTTATAGCGTTATATATCACTACTAGAGCTTCGTATAGATTTCTATCTAGATTGCTCATGGCGCCTTGATTCAGCACGTAGCCGAACACCTTAACGAGATTGTTCCTCAGCTCGGCACTCGCGAGTAGTTTGACGGATATTTTCTGTATCTCTTTGGAATACATGGACTGGGATTGCGAGCTTTGATATCCCCCGGAAGAACCAGACTGATATAAACTTTGACCGCTAAAGGAATTCTGGGAGGACAAGGCTGAAGACAACTGTCCATAGTTAGATGATCCATATTGTGAGTTACTAGATTTCGAATTAAAACCTGCGCCACCGCCAAAGGGGAATTGCCGCGAAGAGACCGCCTTGCTGCGGTGTCGCTCATTCTACACAAAAAAAAACAATGGAACACACATAATTTAGTGTATACTTGGGATCAATTGTGGTAATGTGCTAGGGCGTGCTGAAAGGAATGCCTGGGGAAATTTTGATTGGCTCATTTAGGGTCGCATCGCTATGGCTTTTTAAACCAAGGATCTCATTTTTTGTATTTAAATATGTTTTAGTGTTGGTTATAAAACTTGGTGACTAATGAAATGCAATAATATTCCTCTAATTTGTGGAGGGGAAAAAAGTGCTCAAGAATTTTCTAAATTATGTCTTCATTAAATAAACTAAATGGGAATATAATGAAATTTAGAATGGAAATATTCACCTTAAGAGGCTGAATAAGGAATAAGTAGGTGTGAAATATGTTAGGTAGAAATATCACTAGAGAACTATCTTTGGACAACAATGTGAAGATGTGAAATATGTTAGGGAGAAATATCACTAGAGAACTATCTTTGGTGGACAACAATGTGAAGATGTGAAATATGTTAGGTAGAAATATCACTAGAGAACTATCTTTGGACAACAATGTGAAGATGTGAAATATGTTAGGTAGAAATATCACTAGAGAACTATCTTTGGAGACCAATATTGAAAGAAGATATCTAAATCGAAACTAAATAAATATTTAAATCGTAAGAAAAGTGTTTAAATTAAATTGGATATAAATACTCAGATAAAACTTTAAATCACTTGATTATGTGTATTCCATGATTTTTAAGCTCGTACCTAAAAATGAATAACGAATATTAATATCTCAATTTGTTGAGTTAATTCCCCTTAGTAGTATCATATATCACACAAGTGCATCTCACTCCCAAACCATGAGGGCGGGCTATATTTCTTTGATCGATAAATCTCACTAGCTCAAACTGATTAATTAACTATTTAAACGTATTATATGTGCATTGTATTCTAACCATAAGCTGGTGTTTTGGTTGCTATTCTCAACACCGGCAGAGTTGGCTGGGTGGCAGTAAGCTCTGCTCTGGCTAGAGGGGGTCAGGGTTGTTCCAGTGCTGGGTGCTCTAAGGACCGCTTCTCTTCAACGGTTTGGTGATGTATTTCACCAAAATTCACCCCCGTACGTTTCCGTTATAATTTAAGTCGCTTACAGCCACTTCTCACACTCCCCATCCCGTTTCAATATATCAGATGGTTTAAGACACTCGTAGCTTAAATATTGAACATTTTCTTCCTTATCATCTTGTTCCCTCGGAATAAATTGTTTACCATTGATAGACTGTACCGGCACTGTGTGTAGCCTCCTAAAACAATTGGTTCTTAGCAAACCATCTTCAAAATATTTTCCTTGAGGCCCTTGCGTCGAAATAAAGAATTGAAAGGTGGTAATAGGTTTGAGGTTTTGCATTGAAATGGACTAGTGAAAGGTGGTAATAGGTTTGAGGTTTTGCATTGAAATGAAGTAGTGAAAGGTGGTAATAGATTTGAGGTTTTGCAATGAAATGAAGTAGTGAAAGGTGGTAATAGGTTTGAGGTTTTGCATTGAAATGAAGTAGTGAAAGGTGGTAATAGGTTTGAGGTTTTGCATTGAAATGAAGTAGTGAAAGGTGGTAATAGGTTTGAGGTTTTGCATTGAAATGAAGTAGTGAAAGGTGGTAATAGGTTTGAGGTTTTGCAGTGAAATGAAGTAGTGAAAGGTGGTAATAGGTTTGAGGTTTTGCAGTGAAATGAAGTAGTGAAAGGTGGTAATAGATTTGAGGTTTTGCAATGAAATGAAGTAGTGAAAGGTGGTAATAGATTTGAGCTTTTGCAATGAAATGAAGTAGTGAAAGGTGGTAATAGGTTTGAGGTTTTGCAGTGAAATGAAGTAGTGAAAGGTGGTAATAGGTTAGAGGTTTTGCAGTGAAAGGTGGTAATAGGTTTGAGGTTTTGCAATGAAATGAAGTAGTGAAAGGTGGTAATAAGTCTGAGGTTTTGTAATGAAATGAAGTAGTGAAAGGTGATAAGGTTTGAGGTTTTGCATTGAAATGAAGTAGTGAAAGGTGGTAATAGGTTTGAGGTTTTGCAATGAAATGAAGTAGTGAAAGGTGGTAATAGGTTTGAGGTTTT
>CABEEJ010007808.1:0-23831 GCA_901482245.1 Timema douglasi | reverse complement strand
TCAGCTTACTTGTCAGCAGTAACATATTCTTGTTGAAAGTTTCCTTGGCCATGGTGATCCTTGACCTAATTTCCTTGGCACAGTAAGCATCTTTGCTCAGCAGACTTCCCAGATACTTGACCAACTCTTATGTTTTCTAACTCCTAGTTTTCAATTTTGATTTTCAGCAGCTCTTCATTTTTTTTTTTAAATCACCATCACGTTTGACTTATCAATGTTGATCTCCACGCCATATCTCCATCAGCTGGTCCATCATTTCCTGCAACTCTTCTTTATTTTCAGCCGGTAGTGCTAGATCATCTGCGTATTTCATTGTGTTGACGACGCGTCCTCCTGTCCCGACATTGCCATTTCCCTTTAGGGCGTCCCAGACCAGCCACTCTCATACACGATACAGACTAAAATCTTCTGCGAATTAAATCCTCAAATTTTCCGTTGATAATTCTTACTAAATATTGAAAATGCTATGGCTAAAAGCTGAAGATTGTTGTTTGGTTTATGCAGTTACCTGTTCAAACTTTTGTCTTGATTCTTGAATTTGGATGGAAAAAAAATAAATGTATCTTGAGTATTTAATTTAAATAGAAATAAAAAATCTATCCATCTGATTCAAGACACGAATTTGAGCAGGCCACTGCAGATTTGTTATCATCATTGCTAACCGTTAGTATTGTCTAGTCTAATTTGACGGAGGCAAGGGGTCCGGGAAGTAGAATTCCGACCAAATTTAATAAGGGTGATTTTTTTTTTCCTTAATTTTTTTTATACCAGTTTTATACGCAAAACGCGTAAATGTCCTCAAAATTCTACCTTATTTATCGGTGTTAGCGAGGATAGCTTGAACGAGTAGGAATATGTATCAAAAATATTATTCGATTCCGATAAAATAATAGATAATATAAATATTTTTTATCAATGTAGACTACAATAAAAAAAAGTATTTCTTTAAACTTTCCTTTCCACAGGAATTTCCCTATAAATGTTTTGACTATTCTTGAGGGGAGTTAGCTTGTAAGTCGTGTGTTAATGCGAGCTATGTGTTTAGAAAGTACACGTGCATGTCGAGAATCAACTTTGACCTTTCCATTAGCACATGAGTGGTAGACACCTGTACCAAGATTAGATTGGTTTATCTAGCTTTCTGTTTTCTTGGGCAGATTATGTCAGATCTTATCTTGTCTGCAGGGTGGAAAGGGGTTGGGTGGGGTGGGGGAGTTCAGCTGAGGAGGCTGTTGAAGATGAAACCAACCCCCTCGTTCCCCTTAACCACTGAACAGTTGGCAAAGGTACAACTATGAGAAGGTCCTTAATTCCTGGTATCAGTTCAAACTGCGAAATTTTGGTCTGTCGCTGGTAATTAAAGTCAACAAGTTTTTCAGCGGAAAAAAAAGGGTTTGCGTTGTGAAAGATGGGTTTTTGGTTAAGAGGTAGGCGGGAGGGGAAGGAAAAAAAAGGTATAAACGTTGTTCTAAAATGTCGCAATGTACCGTGATTGATGAGAGAACCATTTAATGAAATGTTTATATATAAAGGAACCGACTGTGTGCAGCTCAGTTTTAATAGGAGGAACCTTATCTGACAGCTATAAAAGTCACTAGATCTATTTTCACGTATTAATACGTTAAGTCATGTGATCTGTAGCTGTCACTATATTTTTTTATTTATATGTGGTATTTAACGTGCCTTTACTGAATAGACGGATTATTTCAGCACACCAGAATTTCTATGAGCAATAGCGAAAGGGCCCACCAATTTCGCCAGGAAATACGTCACAAACGACATGGGACCAACGGCTTTACTTCCCCTCCGAAATAAGTTGTGCTACGGATTTTGATCTCTCAAGAAATATCCGTCGACCCCATCAGAGTTTGAACCCACGAACATCAGGTCCTGAAGCGAACATTTTACCCCAAGACCACTGACGTCGACATATATATGTATTATATATACATATAAAATACAAACGGTCACAGGTTTTATTGTATAACCTTTAAATAAAAAGTAATTTAAAAACCAAGAAGAAAATAATTTACAAAGTGCTATGTCCTCTTTGAACACATTAGTAAACCTGATAAAAACTTTTGTTGTTGTTACAGTGAGAGGTTAAATATTTGTCTCACCCAACTGATGAGTTTGTTTTCCCTCCCCCCTCCTTCCTCTACATCCCTCCCTCCCCACAATTACACTTCTTATCATGTTAAAAAAAAGTCGATGGTCCACTGAAAGACACGGAAAAATGCGTCTTCCCCTCTTTCTGAACGGAATAACAAGTTTTAAAAAAAAAAAAAATGTTCTACAGAAGATTGATTTTTTTACTTTCTCATTTAACTAAAATATTACCTGCTTTTGTGGCCACGTGGTCTAGCGCGCTACTCTCGAGGTAGACGAGACTACCGATGACAGGGAGATCCGAGGTTTGAATCTCGGTCGAGTGGACTGAGGGTGATTTTTCTACTCGACCTCCACGCAAATGTGGATACACTTCCTATAAATATAATACTCCTCTATTTCCTAGAACCGTTAGTGCAACTAGTACATAAGTGTATAACACGAACGGATAGTAAGACGGTGTGCTAAAAAAATTAATGAAAAATTACTAGCAACAATTTCTTTTTTAAATTTTACTAGTGATAAAATGTATGTGTACCTAATGTCGTTACGAATGAACATATCTGACAGCTAGAAAAGTTACTAGATCTACTTTCACGTATTCATACGTCAAGTCATGTGATCTAATCTGCAGCTGTCACTTTTGATAGATATTATCGATACCTATCAATTACTATTTATAATAATTATAGTAAAACGAATATAATATTAGCCACAAAAAAAAGGTATATTTTTAAACTGCTCTTCCTATGAACATCGGACTATACAAAATTAAAACATTTAGAAAATATTTAAACATTCTATCATTCTTTATATATAAATATATTCTTATCTCCTCTTATGTTCATATTACCTTACAAGATTCTGATTCTAAGATAAATTGAAGATACGGATTCTAAAGTTCCGATTCGTAAAACAGTATATTTTACCCATCTTTAATTCTTCAACACTGTTTTGAATCAGTTTACATCACTTTGTGTACTCCCAACTAAATCCAACTTTGACATGTCCTAGCTTGTGTGATGGAACTCCCACTCTCTCTCTCTCTCTCTCTCTCTCTCTCTCTCACACACACACATATAGTTACGGGGTGTAAATCCACCAAGGTAGGCTACGTTGTAATTTTCAGTAGGTCGGCGGTCATAGGGGTCGAGTATAAAAGAACAGGGGTTGAAAGTTTAAAAGGGGGAGGTGGGGTAGGATGGTAGGATGGTGAGGGGGAGGGGCGTAAGGGTGGTTAGCGCGTGTTTTATTCATTAACCTGATGTGCTCGATGTTGTTTTAGTTTTCTCCATTTACTTTGGCTACAGCTCATGCTCCAACATTTCAGCCTCAACCGCTAGCTACTATTCCCTTTCCACACTCATCGAGGATTCTTCAGGAACAAAAGTGGTCCAAGTCACACCCAAAAAAAAAATCGATATATCGATATTCATATTACGATTTGTAGAGTAGGTATTTTGAGAGTCTTGCGGTGGTCGTTAGGTCACATCCATATGGTCGGCCGATAGCATCTGGTGAATGGGTGGGAGGCATTCCCTCCCTACCCCACCTCACCCCTCTCTCACCTTTACTTTCTCACTTAACTCACCCCTTTATCTGTAGCAAAACGATTTTCAAATTCATTTTTAAAATGGTTATCGATAAGTGAGGTTCTTCTTAATTCGATGTAGTAGTTAAAATACTATCAGAGAGAAATGTACGAGTAGATTACAGAAATGGTGTGAATCGGTGATTGGAAAATATATGGGGGGAAGGGGGGAGGGAGTTTCTAAAGTCTCAAACGAACCATTATATTAAGCGTTCCTACTTGAGGGGGAAAAAACCCAACACTTTATATTTTTAGGGTGCTAAATAATATCACTATTCATTAAATTTGTTCGATTGACATTTAAAATTATTCACAAACATTCTAGAAATTAAAATAATGTAAGTAAAAGGTGGTTTTTTTAAAAAAAGAAACGCTTTACTATTTTCTCACTTTCCGTTCTAGTATGAAGTTTAAATGTGACAGAAATGGATCGTTACTTGTTTTAAAATAAGACATGATTGGAGGAAAATCTATTATTATTATTAGCACCACGTCTTACTACCCGTTCGGGTTATACGCACTTACGCTAATATGTAATGGTAGGGTGATTGCGAGATGAAATGGAGGACTTAAAGTTTAACGTGGAATCCGAACCACGGTGGAGGCCTGGCATTCCTCACATATTATTATTATTACGTTGTTACCCATCGCCTCTCTACTACTAAATCGTCGGCCTATTCTGTGTCGGGATGTGCTATAGCCGAGGGTGGGAGGAGGTGATTGTGTATACCTGTGTGGATTCGTGATTGACGCAGACTTGATTTTCAAGGTTTTAGTTGGTGCTTCCATCTCTAGTACAAATGTGATGTTGATAGTGATATTATGGATGAAAGAACGTGAACAATATTCGGAAGCTTTTGACAAAACGAGGTATTGCCAGGAATAACCAATGGCCTGTCTGACTCATAGGTGGTCCCTACACCGTTTCCGAACCCCAGTACCCTGGGCTCTACCACCAATACTGATGAACCGGCGTCTTAGCCCGTGTAGTCCTAAATCGGGCAGAGTGATCCCCTAGACTATGAAGTTTATTAGTCAGCCCCGATGGATACACTAATTTTCATCCTGTCCTCTGGCCTGGTTTTTGAATTAGGAATGCCGACAATGTTTTTGTTTACAGAATAAACTCAACAACCTGCAACCCTCGTATTATCATTCGCAATCCAGGACACACAATATTACACAAACACGCCTTCCAATTTAGGCCATGTGGTTACAGCATACTCATTTCAAGGAAATATTTATTTAACCTGTTATCACAATAATAACTGGCAGAATTATGCTGTAAACAACTTTAATGACATAAGTAACAGTTTAAAAATAAATTACGTATGAAGATAAATGGAAATCAAAATAATCACATTTGTAAATTATCTAATTAATAAACCTAATACTCATAAAATTTATATTAATTTCTGGCTAATACTTTATTTTTCTCTGAATGTTTCAGAACCGATCAAATAAGAACACCACGGACTTTTTATTTCTCTGTAGTTATATCGTATTCAGTGTGTACAAAAATAGGCCTATTTAATTAGAAATGATACTAACTTTATTTTGTAGGTCTTTAATGAAATTGAATTATAAAAGTTACGTGATTTACAGTAGCCCCATGGCTTCGTTGGTGCTGACTGACAGCTCACAGTTCATAGCTGACAGCTGTGAAAATATACCAGACCAAATTATGTATCCTTACGCCGAACCATATGATCTTCAAAAACATTTGTTTAGCAGCTGTCACTTCTGACCGTCAAAATTTAGGTATATACCTAAATGTTGACTGTCAGAAGTCAGCTGTGAGCTTTCAGCCAGCACCAAAGAAGCCATGGGGCTACTTCTGTAACTGAATTAGCTGCTAAGCCACTATATATAATATTTACATTTTTACAGTTAACAAAACAAAATTTAACAATAAAAAATGGTGAATTATTTTAGTAAAATAAAATTTGTGTTTAAAAAAACAATAAATATAACCAGCACTCCTAGGATGCAAAGAAAAAAAAATTAACTGAAAAATAATAGGTTTTAGTACTGTAATAATTGATTCGGAAGTCGAATGGTCTAACGCGCTATTATCGCATTAGACCAGACTTACCGGTGAGGGGGAAGATTGAGGTTAGAGTTCTGGTCGAGTTTACTGAAAGTTAAAAAAAAAAAAAATAGTTTTCCACTCTCCCTCCACGCAAAAACGGGTAAACTTCCTATAAATACAGCCTTCCTAATCCATAAAACCAATAGGGTAATTAGTACAGAAGCGTTATATATAGCCCGAACGGGTAGTAAGACGCGCTGCTAAGCAAAAAAAAAGAAAGTAAGTAAATAAAATAATGTAAAATTTAATTAGAAGTATTGGGTGGTTTCTCTCATAATGGATTTAACTTGTCGTCTTTGTGCTAGCTTTTAATAGAGAAGGTGGGAAACAAAGCCAAGTGTTAATTAATTAATAAATTATGAATTAGGTAGGTTCACAATGTTTGTTATCCCCCACCCCCACCCCCCTCTTGCCAGTAAACTAACTAACTCGCGTGAGTGGCCTCCAGGAGCTGTAAATCACGAGCAAGGAAACATACTAGGCGAGGAGGTTGTTTAACGCAAGTCTCTATCTCACTCCCCTCCATTATTCTCCACCTCCTTGGAGCCCATTCATCGCCACGTCCAGTAGGCCCTACGTGTTGTTCTTGGCGGGGGGGCTAGAGCGTGCCGTTATGTCCGGACGATTATGAAGATTCTCGTTATAACCACACAATTGATCGAGAACATTTTTGAGTCTCGATGTGTGGGAAAAGACATGCGTTAATATTTTTTGTTATTTATTTTTGACGTCACTTCTTTCCAAGCCGTTCAGGTTAAACGAATATGTAATTATGTTAATGTGTTTTGGACGAGGAAGATTGAATTTAGAGCAAGTGTACCAGGCATTTGCATAAAGGGAACGTGGAAAATCATTGGGAAAAAAAAATTCTCAGTGAACCTTACAGGGATTCGATCCCCGATCGCTCCGGTCATCGGCAGTTCAATCTATTGCGAGATTGACGTCGAATTGTTCTACGCGGCATAATTTTTTTTAAAAAGCTGTCAGTCACAACGGGTTATTAAATAGTGATAATATACAATACCGTAAATAAGTCAGACAATTGTTTTCTTAGTTGGGCTCTCTTCGACAATATTTTCTTCTCCATATCTCCGAAAATGATCAACTACAATTTTTTCCCCTCCTAAGAAGCCAAAGAATGTTATAAGACGATACATAAAGGCTGATAAGTTTATGTTGTCAGCTAATCCCATCCTTGATTTAGAGAAGACCCTAGCTACATGTCTAGAGAACCCTGGTTATTAACTACATGTTTAAATATCCCCGGATAATAACTACCTGGTTATTAGCTACATGTTTAAATATCCCCGGATAATAACTACCTGGTTATTAGCTACATGTTTAAATATCCCCGGATAATAACTACCTGGTTATTAGCTACATGTTTAAATATCGCCGGATAATAACTACCTGGTTATTAGCTACATGTTTAAATATCCCCGGATAATAGCTACATGTCCAAAGAGACTTGGTTATTGACCATATGTTTAAATAACCATGGTTAATGTATACATGACAAGAGAACCATGGTTAATGTAAACATGACAAGAGAACCATGGTTAATGACTACATGACAGGAAAACCATGGTTAATGACTACATGACAAGAGAACCATGGTTAATGACTACATGATGAGAGAACCATGGTTAATGACTACATGATAAGATAACCATGGTTAATGACTACATGACAAGAGAACCATGGTTAATGACTACATGACAAGAGAACCATGGTTAATGACTACATGATAAAAGAACCATGGTTAATGACTACATGACCAGATAACCATGGTTAATGTATACATGACCAGATAACCATGGTTAATGTAAACATGACAAGAGAACCATGGCCAATGACTACGTACAAAGACGCTGATACAAAGCTATAACTTCGCACAGTCATTACTTAAAGTGGGAAAGTAGGAGTCGCGAGGAAAGAACTCTTTAAATGAAGAGAAAAAGTTGTCATTAAATTCCAGGACACCCTTGATGGATATTCAACCAATGTTGATATCACCGTGTGAAGAAAATTAAACTCTTATGTTTCTACTGGAAAAATGTTTGATTTATTTGTACAAAAAAAGTATGATATAAAAACTGCGAAAATACTGCCCTCAACTCGTGTTCCAGGCACGCCCATTTAAGTGTTATAGCTCTCCCCAAATTTTTTAAAAGTGAATTTTTTTTTTGCAGGAAGGTGACCCAAAAGGAGGATTTGGCACACCGAAATCACACGTCTAAGGTTATAGATGTAGTTTTAGTTCATGGCACTGTCCATTTTTATGAGAAAAATACTTATTTTGAAAACTAAATCCTTATAACCTGACAGAGCCATTGACACAAATCATGATGTCTTACGTTTAGAAAAATCTAAAAAAATAGATTAAAACAACAGGAAAAAAACAACGCCAAAGTGTAAGATTGCGCCTGATAAAATATAAATAAAGGCACAGCAAAGAAAATAAGTAATGAATGTATACTGGATATCATCTCTGAGAGAACTGAATGGTCACTGCGTGGAAACAGCATTGCCACTCTCTCGTTCTTTAGTGGTCAATATCCCCTCAAATATAGGGCAAGTTTAACAACAATGGTTAGTCGAGGTTGCCAGTAGTTCCTTCTTACCCCGGTACACAACTTTCAGACATAACAGAGAGCGAGGAGATTTGGCAACAGTTAACCGAGAGTAAGGAGATTTGTCAACAGTTAACCGAGAGCGAGGAGATTTGGCAACAGTTAACCGAGAGCGAGGAGATTTGACAACAGTTCAATATTTAACTGAGAGAGAGAGAGAGAGATTTGGAAACAGTTAACTGAGAAAGAGGGAGCTAAGGTAAATCTTTATTCTATTAGACCTGCAGGTCCATAGAAAAGGGTTAGTATAGAAAGACCACTTTAAATGTTGGCAAGTAGAACCACATCGCTAGCGCTCGCGGCGTTAGTGCCGCAAACTAATTCACGGTCTCAGCTAGTCCTACAAGAGTAACCACCCCGTGTGCAGTTCCTCCAGCGATGATGTTGGGTATAGAAGTGTTTTCATCTCGTGACGTAGACAGCCGCATGTTATTAACTACCCTCCCTCCACCCCCAAACCACCCCATTACCTCTCTAATAAACCTACCCGGCATGCCACGCGTGCTTGCGGTGTGAGCCATAGAGTGATCAACCTCATCACACTCGCAATGTTTTCACTTCTACGCTTGGTAATAAGTGAGAAAATGCGATGAATTACTTGGAGCTGATTAAGCTTTCAACAAAAAAAAAGCTACCCGCTTCGATGGTCGCGTGGTCTAACGCGCCACTCTCGTGTTAGACTAACTGGCCTAGAAGGGGAGATTGGAGTTCGATCTCTGTCGGGTGTACTGTGGGTGATTTTTTTTTCTTGAAGAGTTCTCCACTCTGCCTCCATGAAAATGTGGGTACACTTCGTCTAAATTCCAAGTTCCTTATCGATAACACATTAGTGTAATTAGTACACATGTATACAGCCTAAACAGATAGTAGGACGTGGTGTTGACAAAATAATAAAATCATTATTTGACAAATCTACAGTCCAATTTTCATTAAAAGGGATTTTTGAAAGAAAAAAAATTATAGTTGCTAAAATTAATAATATTTTATAAAATTTTTAGTGTTTCTATTATAGATATTGATAATATCTATTATTATTATTATTACTATTATTATCATTATTATTATTATCATCTCCGCGTCTTACTAACCGTTCGGGTTGTAAGCAATTACGCTAATGCGTAATGGTAGGGTGATTGTGAGATGAAATAGAGGACCTACAGTTTAACGTGGGATCCGAACCACGGTGGAGGCCTGGCATTCCCACACATTCACAAGTTGTGATTAATACACGTCTTGTCAGAGGTGAAGGAAGGGTTTGGCAATCAGATAAATCTGTGCCGGGACCGAGGATTGAACCCCGGACCCCCAGCACAGAAGTCTGACACCTTACCCCTAGACCACCAGGTCACCGATATTAACTATTAAACGTGACCGTTGCAGATCATATTAACTGAATTATGAATGCGCGAAAGTATATCTAGCGGTCGGATAAAGTACTTCGTGTGAAAGTTGGACTTTATATTGAGAAACTGCATGTAGAATACCAGAAAAAAATATAATTATTAATTCAAAATACAGATGACCTTGATTGCAAGAGTTTATGAATTAGCGTGTGAACTATCACGTGGGTATGTTTGGTGTTTTTTTTTCTAAACTAAAATCATGGCGTGTTGGTTCATGCTCCGTCTGATACCGCTTGAGCTATTCTGTACATGTGTTGTTCCCACACATGCGCCAGCACTCTCTTGCGGCTGCTTAATATTTACATACACACTAGTTTTTATACCACCTACATCTGCTAAAATTGACGCCGCCTGATAATTAATCAGCGACGCCTCAAGCTTAATTTTATGCCCGGGGTAACTTTCGTTTTTTGCACCCTCTTCTTTACTAAATCCCACGATTTTAATGAAAATATTGCTTTATGACCTTGAAAGGAAATCATTACAAGATACATATTAATAAATGTCCCATGTACATTGTTTTAAATGGCTATTACTAATAGAATGTGTGTTGAAATATATATATGTATACAGATAAAATTAATTCATCCGATTTAAATGTTTTAATGTACGTGATATGGTTTGCGATTATATTTTCTATCTAGACTAAAATATAAAATATAAATAATATTAATGGCATTTTTCAAAATCCTTGAGTTATTTATGATATCGTAAATTTATTCCTATTCATTTCTTCTTGAGTCAACAACCCTAAGATTGGTTTGATAAGATTTCTATCCATCAGGAGCTAGGAATGCACTCAGCCTTTTGGCTGGCTAGTACTGCCTGCACCATCTGGTAAAAAAATCCCATGTACTAGGTAAGTTTGGGAAGTGTGGTAGTTTCCTGTTGCCTTGCGCATCGAATGTCTACGAGCGAGCGTGAAAGTACCTACAATTTCACCGAGAAAGTTGTTTTCAGATACCTTCCAGGATTTTTTTACACGCCACAATCGACATGGGGGACCGATGGCTTTACTTTCCCTCAGAAGGAGGTTGTGCTACGGATTCTTATCGCTCGAAAGTAGAACTATTGGCCTCGGCTGGATTTGAACCCACGAACATCGAGTCCTGAAGCGAGCACATTATCCCAAGACCACAGAGGTCTACTGTTATTAAAAAAAAAAAGTGTATTCGTAACGCCCTTTCGTTCTTCCTATCTGAATCCTTTTATAGTAGTTTGCGTTAACCAATTTCATATTAATTTTTTACGTTCGCCACTGTCAGAAATAGGTCTATTATTTCATCGACCGTCCATAGCAACCCGATTCACGTTGGAGGGAGGTTTGTAGGGAGGGGAGGGAGATATCCTTGAAAGCTTCATGTTTGTACAACCAGATCAATCCAGAGGGGAAACTAATTAAAAACATGTGATAACCGTGGCAGGTTTCAAACTCCGGATACCTTCATCAAAAGTTGCCGACAACCTTAACAACGCGTCAACTATTGGCCAACTCATTAACGAATCTGCGTACAAGGGCTGGACAAGGAATCTACAAACAGGGGTGTAAACAGTATCACGCCTAAGACCATGTACCCATCAGTGTTAATGCAATACTCGGTTGTAAACCCAAATAAGGTTTACAGAGATATTTACTAAGACTTTTTTTAAACTCCCTTACCAGATAAGTAGGAGGTTATATTTCCCGTTAACTCTACCATTCTCATCCCTATCCGGTTATTGTAAATAAGCGCGGATAGCCTGGACTGTTAGTCAAACGTGGGGCACGTTTTTCACACCTTGCCCCATCATGGCCGATTTTTCCTCAGAAGGGAGGAGGGGGGGGGGGAGCATAGCCTCTCCATAACCCCTCTTTATTACCCGTTCTGACACCACTGAATATTCAACTAAGTGTTTATTTTAAATCATGTTTATAATAATAATTTATAGTATACTTGAATTTGTTGTAAAATCTTTTATGAAATTATTTTACCTTTGGTGACCTGGCGGTCTAGGGGTAAGGTGTCAGACTTCTGTGCTGGCGGCCGGGGTTCAATCCTCGGTCCCGGCAAAGATTTAACTGATTACCAAACCTTTCCTTCACCTCTGACAAGACATCTTGTGAATGTGAGGAATGCCAGGCCTCCACCGTGGTTCGGATTCCACGTTAAACTGTAGGTCCTCCATTTCATCTCACAATCACCCTACCATTTCACATTTAGCGTAAGTTCGTATAACCCGAACGGGTAGTAAGACGCGGTGCTAATAATAATAATAATTATAATATTTTACTTTAATTTATACTTTTAAGTATCTCCCCTCAAACCCTCCATTTCCTAAAAAATCTCCCCCTAAAAATATATAAATATAACCAACCAAAATACTCTGATATACTCTTATCGTTTGTTTTATCGCTAATCTATTTTAATCTTTATAGTCTGTGTAACCGCAAGGGGATATATATATAGACCACACACTCTATTGGATAATCTAGATAAATCGCCATGTTGTTTTTGAGGGTTTCTACCCCCCCACCCCCACAAAATCAACCCCTACACCCCCTTCCCCATAACCATCCCTCTGACCCGTTTCCTCCCTTCATACCACCACACACCTCCCCCCCTTTTCAATCCACCGCTTTAACTGGTCTGTTGTTCCGTACCCCTACTAGCATGACCTATTGTTTTTGTTTCAATAGACAGACAGATAGAACAACACGCACACACGCACACACACACATCACACGGGTCCATAACGCTTCTACACGCACATAAAAGCGGCACGGAACATCGCGGCCCTGAAGGACAAAAAGCGTCTATGTCCATGACGGAAAAAGAAAAATCCCCAACTCCCTCCCCCTTCCAAAATGTTTTTCATAAATTATTACGGCACGATTATATTACATTGTTTTTCCGTCATATAATCTCCTCACACCCCATTTTCTTCTTTATCTTTCCATTGTTATGTTGAGAGAGTAAAAGGGAGGGGGGGGGATAAACCCCCCCTGCTTTAAACGTATGCTACGAACATAAACCTCGTAATTTTGGACGCTGATTGCGTCATATTGTTAGAATTTGATGTTTGATATGGAAAATCAGGCTTTATTAATTTAATCGGGGCGTTAGGTTCGATGAAACATTATCTGAAGCTGCTTAATATCCGGGGTGATAGCTAGAGTTCTATAGTAAAAATTACTCTCTTCGGTGGCCACACGGTTTGAGGTGTCACTCTCGCACTAGACTAGAATATCGATGATGCGGAGATCATGGTCGGATGGACCAAGGGTGGTTTAGCCTTAATGGTTTTCCACTCTCTCCATGACAAAGCGGGTACACTTCCTCTAATTTCAACCTTCCTCATCCCCAACCCATCTGCGTAAATAGTGCATAAGCGTATAACCCAGATGGGTAGTAATATGCGGTGTTAAATTAATATGTACAGTCATATCGATACATTAAAATATTCGAGAACATATGCTCATAATTTTGTGCAGAACAAATTTTATAGCAGGACAGCTAGAAAAGTTATTAGATTTATTTTGGTATATTCATACGTCAAGTTATGTGATATATTATTTTGATAAATACTATCAATATTTATAAAATGATTTTTAGAGCATTTTGGCTATACGCTTGTGTGATAATTACACTAATGGGTTAGGAATGAGGAGGTTGAGTGTAGATGAAGTGTATCAGCATTTTGTAGAGAGAGAGAGAGAGAGAGAGAGAATGGAAGACAATTAAGGGAAAACCACTTTCAATACACCTAACCGGGATCAAACCATGATCTTACCGTCTTCGACAGTCTATCTCAACACGAAACAAGCTTGTTAGCTAACTACGCCACCGAGGTGGGTTGATTATAAGTAGATTTAATTTGATGTACCTTTTGTATCAGGGTGGATTAGAATATTAATAATTTATTTATCTCTATTTAATAAGAGCTAGTAATAATTGGTGATTAATGTTCAATCATAATTATTAATTTGTTTTAGAGGTGATAAATCATACGATTTTTAAAGTGTTCAGTTTTTCAATAAGCGAATTTAATTCAATTGGTTAATTTTAGTAGTTTTATTTTATAATTTATTATTTTTGATTGATATTATGTAAGGGGTTTACATTTTATGTAAATTTATTATTTATTTTAATATTCTATAAGCTTGAAATTATTCAATTTGATTGAGGATGTTATAATTTTTTATTTATAATTTTTATAGTTTTATAATTCTGATAGACAATCCTAGAAAAAAACTAAATATAATCTAGGGCAAGAATCAAAATAATGATTGGGTTTCGAGTTAAACCATACGTCATCTATACTCGTATATCACGTTTGAAACAAATCAATCAATCTGTAATAGCTATTGCACTTGTTACAGACAGACAGATATAATGGGACCAGACGGGATTGTAAGACATCATTTTTTTGAGTTCTGGAGGATCATAAAATGTCAAAATATGTCCTATTCTAAAAAAGCTTACCAATTTCTCTACTCTTTTTTTTTTCGGTTTTTGATCAATTAAAAAATCTTTACTGGAAAAATTAAGCAATAATTAATGTTCAAACCAAAAATATACCAACTATAATATACTAATATACACAGTTACAAAGTAAATAAGCGTTTTCATTTTTTTAAATTTTATTTTTACATATCTACCAAAACATTATAATATGGACAGAGAAAAGCTTTCTGGAAAGTGAAAGATTGTAAAAGAAAAAAAAGGAATCCACAATAAAACTGTCTCGATTTTTCTTTGGTTAAGCGAACAGACTATAGTCTCACGAGATAAAAGATGAACCCTGAAAGCTCTCTCCATATTTAATTTCCCAAGATCTAGGGCGTTAACAGTCTACCAAGATAAGCAGATATTTATGTGAAATTACATATTATTGGCTCATCCGTCATGGTATTGGGCGACGATCTTGTGTGAGAGATAAAGTACTCTCAAGGTACATCTCTTATCTCACAGTACTATAGTCAGTGTGTCTGTCATGTATTGATATGTGGCAGTAGAGTTGACCCGGAGAGGTGAGATGGTGGAAACAAACCAAAATGCCAACTCCTTTATTCCCCCTTCTGACCTCACAAACGAACAAACAAACAAATCCAACAGACACGCTAATAAACTGGCAAACAATACACGTGTCTATTTTCTTACAGTTTCGCATCTTTTTATGAGTTGGCGTTTTGTTGACACAGACCAACTTTCATATAAGGGCCTTTTAGAAAATAAAACACCTATAGCATTTTACTATATTATTATTATTATTATTATTATTATTATTGTTATATAGGTATTGATAATATCTATAAAAATTGACAGCTGTAGATCACATTATTTGAAGTATGACTACGCAAAAGTAGTTATAGTAGCTCATAACTGCCAGATAAGGTTTTTTTCTGTAAAGTTTTGATCGTATTTGAATAGTTATGCATTACTATAAGATATCTCAATAGGTTTATCAATTGAATAGAATATATTTAATATTATTTAATCTATATTAATTGTATAAGGTTAAGTTTACCTTTTCCACAGAGTGTTTAATTCTTCAATTATATATACATATATAAATATATATATACATACATATATAAATTTATATACATATATAAATATATAAATAAATATATACAAATATATAAATAAATAAATATATATAAATAAATATATATATATAAATATGTAAATAAATATATATAAATAAATATGTAAATAAATATATATAAATAAATATGTAAATAAATATATAAATATATACATTTTTACACCGTATTAATAAAAATGCCCATTTCACGAACTAAAAATTATTATCATATCTACTATTATAGCTTAACTGAAATTTATTTTCAGATATTATATGTCAAGTGTTATAAACTATAACCCAATATAGATAAATCTAACCCAATTCTAAAATGATAAAAGGTTTGGACCAAACTTGTTGTTTGTTTGTCCATTTCACAGACCGGGGCAAAAACACGTCCATTTGATGAATTGGGCTGGTCCCAGTCCTGTGAAATGGACAAGCGAAGAAGCCAGTTAGTTAACAGAGCAGGTTAAAATTTGCCCAACACACACACACACATACACACACACATATATATATAGTAGACCCTGTAATGTAATGTATTACACCCCATTGGAAGCTAGGAGGCTAGGAAACGCCTTTATATCTGCAACACTGTAATACAGATAAGTATGAAGAATTGCATACTCTTACCATACCACGGCGTTGTTTAAACGCTTTCGACATTCTTCTTTCTTCAATATTGGATATTTTTTTTAAACGCATGAATATTTTGTTTTTACTATTATTATTATTATTATTATTATTAGCACCGCGTCTTACTACCCGTTCGGGTTATACGCACTTATGCTAATGTGTAATGGTAGGGTGATTGTGAGATGAAATGAAGGACCTACAGTTTAACGTGGAATCCGAACCACGGTGGAGGCCTGGCATTCCGCACATTCACAAGATGTCTTGTCAGAGGTGAAGGAAGGGTTTGGTAATCAGATAAATCTGTGCCGGGACCGAGGATCGAACCCCGGCCGCCAGCATAGAAGTCTGACACCTTACCCCTAGACCGCCAGGTCACCGATAAATATTTTGTTTTAATATGATAAGATTTTTAATTACTATCGAGTTATAAGATATCTAAATTCCAAGAAAATACGACAGTCGCAAGCACTGTTTGCTATAAAGGTTTTGAAAATCGCACAGTGGGGATAATAGAATCACTGATATTTGGTCTTTATTGTAGTTAGAAATGCAAACCATTGTGACAACCCTATCTGTGACTATGTTATCAACATGTGGGAGCTTAATTTGGGATTGTAATAAGAAACTCTTAAGGTGGGGATGTAGGGGACGCGAGAAAAGGCCAGTGTTTTTGCAGTTTTTATATCAACACATTGTTTTTTTAGATGGAATAAATCAAATATTGTTCCATTTTAACACCTTTTCTTCTTAAGGTGTTATCAACAGTTTTTGAATATCTGTCATGAGCATAGCGGCATTAGATGAGAAACTTTTTAAACGAAGAGGAAAATATGTCATTAAATCCCAGGACACTCTTGACAGATATTCAACAAATTGTTGATATCAACTGTAGCAATTATTGCTACAAGGCATCTAAAAATGGGTTAGTCAACAAGAACAGCACTTACCCAATTTCACCAACCGGACGAGCGAGCGGAAGAGAACGTCCACACACGATAACAACATTGAAACATCTAAGAGCGATGATCCTAGTGCTGCATTTTGCCACTACGCACCACCACTTGTCTCAAGAACAACATGGACGCCGAGAACAGCGTAGAAGAGCCGAGGCCTTGATAGAAGGTTCTCAACGCACCTAGTACAGCGCATCTCCCCCTTTTCATGTGTTTGAACTCTGTGATCCCCACCTTTGTGTAATTCCTTCTCGAGTGTTCGATGAGTTTTGCGCCATATAAGAGACTGTTCACCAAGATACAAGCCACTCTTGGATTAGGCTCGGACATTGACGAAGCTTAGGCTTCAAAGGCAGACTCATATAATGTAAGGAGAAATTCTTGTTCGGCTTAAATATAAATATTATTGTAATTTTCTAAATTCCCTTTTTTTGGCTTTACGTATATTTATTGTTATTTACCGTCATAGATGAATATTCATTCATTTTACTAAATATTAAAATAACTTCACTTATGTTACGCATGACAAATAGGACTTTACTTAAAATACAAAGTAATGTGGGGAAGTTTTTAATGCGAGTTTTGAATTTTTCTAATGTTAGTCAAATCTTGTTTATCAACTTGGATTCAGTTATTTAACTTTAAGATTATGTTTTCAAAGCGTGTTGTCTTAATATCCATATTAAGAAGTTTTTATAATATTAGGCCTTAATGATTTAGTTGTTGGAATGCGGGACGTTAATAATTATTCTTATATAGTTAACGTTATGTATCTAACTTAGGAATTATTTTGCATAGTTATTGAACGTGGCAGAGTGTTAATAATATTTTTTTTTTATGATAAAGTTAGGAATTATCCTTAACGTTTAATGAAAGAATATCTAAGTTTATTTAGTATGACTTCTAATTTTGGAGGATTCCGTAATTTGTGGAGACGTCATGCGTAGGCTGATCATTAATGGGGCAATCACGGAACTTTAATACTGTTAGCTACAATGTGGACTTGCACTAAAATAGGTCATTGCTAAAATTCTCATTTAGGTTTATATATTGTTATACGCCATATTTATAATACTAGACATTAAAATTTAATACACGTACTTTAATAGAAAGTCTTGTAAAAAACAATAATAATAGATTGTTATTATTACACTTCAGCTTTTACTGATATTGTATAAAAAAAAAAAGAATATGCTTAGATTCTTTGAAGAAGTGATATGTTCTTTAATAAGATGTTGGCTGAAATAAAAGCAAAGTTTCGTTAAGACTTGAACTTTTTTACTACTCTAGTTATGCCATTTATCCTTAGGTTTAGATATGTATAATTTCATTGCCCTTTTTAACTGAGCCTTCGACCTCGTCGTATTAAAACTAAATTGATCACTGAAGGAGAACAGTGAGATTACCCTCCTTCTAGGAGTGAGTGGCGTGCGTTGGAGATGGGTAGTACCCTAATATATTTCACAACAAAAAAAAACATAATATTGTTTACACTTCGCACTCCTATTTTTCTAAAATTTTTGGTAACATTAAATTTATTTTATTTGTATTGAATCCCTCTAATATCTAGAGCTTGGATTACACAACATTTGAAGGAAATTAAACTCATAGTTTCTACTGAATAAATATTTTACTTCTTTTGACCAAAAATAATGTTTTTATATAAAAACTGAATACAAACCCCGGTCTTACAATCTTCAACAGGCAAGTCTAATAAGAGACTTAAACCTTCCGGTTTACTGGTGACTCTAAGATCAGGACCCTGAACCAGCTTGGGTGAATCGAAGGTTTAATATAGCCTCTAAATGGTAGCTCAGTCTCCTTACACGCAAATGAGGGTACCTTTACTCTAGATATGATCTTAACCATTCCTAATTCATTATCATAATTAATATATGTATATGAACATAATCCAATTGAGTATCAAGATGAAGTGAAGTATCGATTGGGCCTTTATATTTTCAAGGGAGAAATAATTTGTAAAGATAAAGCCATGTTTTTTTGTTTTGTTTTTTTGCGTTTGCTCCACTTCTAGTTATACCCAATCGGGAAATACTCTTTATATTAATTAGGTGGTAATGATTAAGTTATAATTTATAAGCAATGTACCCATTTGATGAAGCGTGATACACGATATAGGAGAAAACAACCTCATTACACCTGTCCGGGAATCGAAGCCAGCATCCCGGCTACAGGGAAATTATACAATACAAGATCGACTCCATTATTCACGTGTGACTATCAGCACAGTTAATTAAAATATATAAACTAAAATTATGTTTTAAACACAATAAGCGTTTGACGAAATACAACCCACTTCGGTGGTCAAATGGTTTAAGGCGTCACTCTTTCAATATAATTAACTGCCGATGACAAAGAGATCGGGGTTCGGATTTCGCTTGGAAATACTGAAGGTTTTGTACATTTATTCTAAATGTAGCCTTACACATTCCCAAAATAATAGCGTAATTAATACACATGCTTCTAACACAAATGGGTTTGTGAAAGTCGGTGTTAATTAAAAAAAAAGCCTTCTTTTATGAGGAAAAGTCATCAAATACCCCTTGACCATGTCACCTTTCAAACTTGCCCCCATGTGCTAATTTAAGGATGCTGTGACTGTATCAGTCCGCCTATTGTTTGTTAAAAACCTCGGGTCTCCAAACATAGGA
The DNA here is from genome assembly GCA_901482245.1 of Timema douglasi. Taxonomy (NCBI): domain Eukaryota; kingdom Metazoa; phylum Arthropoda; class Insecta; order Phasmatodea; family Timematidae; genus Timema; species Timema douglasi. Next base: position 4,174 of record CABEEJ010007808.1, on the reverse strand, counting down.
ATAACAAATCTAAAAATAAAAAAATAAAAATGTATCGACAAACATTGGGTTACGTTGTTAGCGAGGAAATTAGTTTTATTTAATGTTCGAGCTTTTGTACGTTTGCGTTGTTTGCTAAATGTTTTCATTATTTAACTTTTGCCCCAAAGTAAATTATAGTAAAAACAAATTGGAAAATGGTAAAATAAAACAAGCCTCAATTATTTTATATTTTTTTGTAATCATTAGAGAATCATATTTATTTAAATATTACTGAAATTATTTTGATTATTTCTATTTTTATATTTTGATTTGAGCCAGACGTGATTTTAATGCCTCGAAATTTTTTGATACAGCGGAATTAAAATGTAAACCTTATCAAAATATAATATTAGTTCAATAAAATGATTTTTTCTATCCAAAATATATATTATGGTTTAAAAACCTCTTGCAGTCATTAAACAGATAAAATTAAAACTATCAGTAGCCAACTTAAAAATATTTCCTAATAATATCAACTTTTAATCAACCCATCAAAGAGATGACAGCATAATATTGGATTGAAATTTTACAACATATATTATAGTGACTAAAAGATTATATTAAAAAAATAGTCAACATTTTATAACCCATATTATTTAACGCATATATAGCCTAATAAGGATGGCGCACCTGACTTTCATTAAAGGTCGAGGTTCGATACATTCTGGGTGCAACGATAGTCTTGCTACCTAATATTTAGTTACTAATCTATTTTTATGAACACATTACTTGTTGGTTTTCTAAATCTTTAGCAGACAAGATAAAAATATGTTGGTGGGCCAGATCCATCCCTCGGGCCATACGCTGCCAACCACTGCTTTAGAGCATTTTTAAAAATTAAATATCTTACTAGTGGGTGACCTGGTGGTCTAGGGGTAAGGTGTCGTACTTCTGTGCTGGCAGCCGGGGTTCAATCCTCGGTCCCGGCACAGATTTATCTGATTACCAAACCCTTCCTTCATCTCTGACAAGACATCTTGTGAATGTGTGGAATGCCAGGCCTCCACCGTGGTTCGGATCCCACGTTAAACTGTAGGTCCTCCATTTCATCTCACAATCACCCTACCATTACACATTAGCGTAAGTGAGTATAACCCGAACGGGTAGTAAGACGTGGTGCTAATAGTAATATTAATAATAATATATGCTGCAGCGTGGTCAGAGCCAAGACTGTGTTCTGTCAACAAACGTCTGCTGTGGTTGGATTTCCCAGCGCACTGATGTAATATATATTTGTCGAATTCATTCCCCTATAATTTCCAGACTATCCGTATTTTAATCAATACGGAAAACACCCGGTCCAAGTTAGGCCGGATAAACGAGGTTTCACTTTTTTTTTGTATGTTATATTTTTTATAGCTCTCAGAATAAAACGTTAATACATTGACACGGAAAATACTGTCCTGAATCTCCGTGACGTCACAACGTCCTTTAAAACAAACATTTGAGACGCGTGCGTGGGTGTTAACTCTTTGATTCGTTCTCCGTGCGTCGTTCTTTTTGTCACGCATTTGCGTGTTAAGTTTCAGGGAATAAAGGAGGAAGGTTGGGGGATGGGGTGAAAGGAAGGGTGCGTAGTTACAGACATAGAGAAAGGTGCGTAGGATCAGATAATAGNAAAAAAAAAAAAAAAAAAAAAAAAGCCTGAGCGCGCGTCCAGTATTTTCATGTTTCACTTATCGTAACGGCATCTTTAGATCGGTCGAGTATGTACTTATTTCGATTTTTGATCCAAAACTTTCCCTCCCCCCTTTCGTTTCATTTGGTCTCGTTTGAAACTTTTGGTTGATATTGATAACTGTTGAACCCACAACGGTGGCCACATGGTCTAAGGCGTCATATCCACAGTATACTAGATTGATGATGACGGGGAGATCGGGGTTCGATACTGGTCGGGTGGTTTTCCACCCTCCTTCCACACAAGTGTGGCTACACTTCCTCTAAATTCGACCTTTGTCATCCCTAATACATTAGCGTAATTAGTGCATATACTTATAGCTTAAACAGATAAGTAGGACGCGGTGTTAAATTAGTATCATCGCGTCTTACTACCCGTTCGGGTTATACGTACTTAAGCTAATGTGTGATGGTAGGGTGATTGTGAGATGAAATGGAGGACCAACAGTTTAACGTGGAATCCGAACCACGGTGGAGGCCTGGCATTCCACACATTCACAAGTTGTGATTAATACATGTCTTATCAGAGGTGAAGGAAGGGTTTGGCAATCAGATAAATCTGTGCCGGGACCGAGGATTGAACCCCGGACTCACAGCACAGAAGTCCGACACCTTACCCCTAGACCACCAGATGTTAGAAAAAAATAAAATTATAATTTGTATGTTATGCCGTTATTTCCATAAAACGGTCTAAATAAAACGCAAGGTAATTTTTTGTTGACATTATTTCATGAACAATAAATAGTACTCTGGAATTATATTTATTTTATAATTTGGAAGTTTTCTATTGACAATAGTATTTTTAAAAAATATATGAACTTATAAAAGTTTAATAATACCTTTTTTTCCTTCTAAATATTGTCTTCAAAGCTGTGGGGAAGGAACGGGCTCTACGTATGTGTTTTTTAATTTATCTTCCTCGTTGAAAAGTGGTGTTGATTATTTTGGTGTCGTAGGGGAGGTTGGTAAATTTTGGTGTGTGGTGTGTTTGAATTGTGTGTCTGTAGTTTGCGTGATATTGGGACCTTACCCCTAACAGATAGACTTTTAAATTATAGGACAACTAGGCAATCGTAGTAGCGTGTCAACAAACACACACAAACACACATACACAAACACACACACACCGATTGGCGAACAGAGTGGTCTGTGAATATATTCCGCAACAGCAACAACCTATACATTCCGTTTGTTCAGAATTAAAGTTTCACTTCAAATTCAGAATATATTTTTACTTTCTCTTCATATAGATTAAGTATCTTGTAATCGTGAAAATTTTCAACACCGAGGTTATGATAGATTTTAACGTTTTATTTGCGACCAGAATGAATTTTTTTAGTTCCAACCAATTTGTCTGCCCTTCTGTCTGTCTGTCTGTCTATCTGTCTGTCTGTCTGTACTCATGACTATATCCGAAAAAGTTTGACGAATTTCATTCAAACTTTATATTTAGTTTGAATAAGTGAAAGTCGATCTAGTAACTGTTCGAGCTATCAGATAACGGTTCTTTCTATGAAAATCGTGACTGTATTAATATCTATCAAATTTGACAGATGCAGACTTGGCGTACGAATGAGTGAAAGTAGATCCAGGCACCTTTCTCTCAGATAAAGTTCTACATTGTATACACAATACATTTACCCTGAAAAGTGACAGTCTTACCTGTACGTGTTCCATTATGATTCTGAACCAATATTATAAGCTATACCGGTGACCTGGCGGTCTAGGGGGTAAGGTGTCAGACTTCTCTGCTTGGGGGCCGGGGTTCAATCCTCGGTCCCGGCACAGATTTATCTGATTACCAAACCCTTCCTTCACCTCTTAAAATACATCTTGTGAATGTGGGGAATGCCAGGCCTCCGCGGTGGTTCGGATCCCACGTTAAACTGTAGGTCCTCCATTTCATCTCACAATCACCCTACCATTACATATTAGCGTAAGTGCGTATAACCCGAACGGGTAGTAAGACGCGGTGCTAATAATGATATTAATATTATAAGCTATACCATAGTTGAATGATGTGAAGTAAGCTTGTTAACTCACGGGGTAAATTACGGGTACATGCCTGCCAGGGCTCGCATTTACCGGGTTTTATATTGATTGTGACAAAGTTTGGTCACACATTCACAACATATTCAGACCGAACGTATGATACGAAACGAGGTTTAAAATAAGTTAGTAGATTGAATGAGGTCAGCGTGCAAAATACTGTACGTGGTTTGTGACGTGTGTGACATATACTAGAGATGTTTTTTTTAATCCTTTGTATGTACTGAAATATGTGTATAAGTTTTGGATTTTTTCGACGCTATCGTAGAATAATACGAATTTGCTTTGCTTCCATTATTTTAAAAAAAATAATAGAAAATACTTTATGGGAAATAAAAACTGTGTAAATATTACAAAGTTAGCCTTTAATGAATGAAGTAGAGTGCAACGCTATACGAAAGAATATAAATTATTAACACATTTGTAA
>CABEEJ010007807.1:0-27953 GCA_901482245.1 Timema douglasi | reverse complement strand
TAATATGGAAGAGACAACGTTTAGTGGACCAACGTCTTCGTTTGGTGAGCAGAGGGTAAAATGGAAGATACAACGTTTAGTGGACCAACGTCTTCGTTTGGTGAACAGAGGGTAATATGGAAGAGACAACGTTTAGTGGACCCATGTTTTCGTTTGGTGAACAGAGAGTAAAATGGAAGATACAACGTTTAGTGGACCCACGTCTTCGTTTGGTGAACAGAGGGTAAAATGGAAGAGACAACGTTTAGTGGACCCACGTCTTCATTCAGTGAAGAGCGGGTAAATTGAAAGAGACAACATTTAATGGACCCACGTCTTCATTCAGTGAAGAGAGGGTAAAATGGAAGAGACAACGTTTAGTGGACCCACGTCTTCATTCAGTGAAGAGAGGGTAATATGGAAGAGACAACGTTTAGTGGACCCACATCTTCGTTTGGTGAACATTGTGTTGATGGAGCAGGCACCACTTGGTGAACACATGACTTTGTTAAGTGAGCAGTAGATAATACAAAGTAGTCATCTCTTTGTGTAGACATGTCTTCGTGTTGTAAACAGAGGATAATTTGAAACAGGCACATTTTAGTGAACTCACGGCCTCTTTCGGTGCACAAAGGATATAATTATCCAGTTAACTAAGTTCAATGGACCTACACCTTTGTTCGATGATAAGATCATGATAAAATCAAAATACTACTATGTAATTACTAGGACATATTTTGAGGTTAATAAATAAATAATATTGATTTAATAGACCAAAGTTTAATCTTAGCACTGACATAATTATTGAGACATAAAAAGTAAATACAGTACTATTTACTTTTACGCTATCTTACAGGTAGAGAAAATATTGTGATTGTCAAAAAAATTGAACTCTAGATTTTGATAAATGTTGACGTTTCATGACCCCCCCGAATCCATAAAAAGTGTTTGTTTTTTTACATTTCCGTCTGTCTGTCTATTTGTACCTCCAACTAGAGCCTAAACTATTTTACCGATCGGGATAAAACTTGGTATCTAGCGTTTTCATAGGGTTGCCCCAAGGGTTATTCGGAAATGGCTATCTAACCCTAAAATTAAGGGTAGTTTAAACCTAATGAAAAACAAACAGAAAAAAAGTCAATTTTCTCAAAATCGGCTCTAACGATTTTGATTAAATTTAATTTTTAAATATTACTAACATAATGGCTACCCTCAGTATTTCATCAAAATTACTCCAGTCTAATGGGTAAATTATATTTTTTTTTATCATATCTCCGAAACTATTAGAGATATGAAATTACTGATCATTGCAAATATGTAGATCTATTTATAATACAAATATTTTATAAGATAGCATATTTTTTATAAAACCAATAACTTTCAAGCTATACGCATATATATATATATATATGTATGTACTTTACTTTTCGAACACAAAAGGTAAAGTATTGCAACTGTAAAAATAATCTAACCTGAAATATTGATGGATGTCGACGTCTCATGATCCCCGAACCCTAAAAAGAGGTCTTTGTAATGCCATCTGTATAAACTTAAAATTAATAGTAGTTTAAGATTCGCATGGACATCTCGAGGTTTGGGAAAGCTGTATTCTAAGTAGTATCATGTGCTACCCACCTCACCGGAGCTGCGCTGCTGTAGCTAGGGCAGTAACAACACCAACCCCTCTCTCCCCTCCTATACTCACCCTATCCTTTCGGAGTGTCCTTTACTACAGGCCGCCGCCACCACCCCTAAACCTTTCAATTTTGTTGCTTGCTACACAACCAAATAGAAGCTATCATGATGCCCTTTAAAGCAGCGGTTAACAAATAAGACCCGCGGGCCGCATGTGGCCCGCACGCAATTGTACAACATTCGTGATTTTACTAACAAAAATGTCGAATTAAATAGATAATCAGTGCGTGTTTTAAAACATGTGAACAAGTGAGCAAGCTCGATTATAATGTTACATATATAAGAACATATCCTTGTGTTACGGTAAGAGTGGATTTTGTACTGGGTGTACGCATGTGAGGACAACACTTTGTGCATATTCTCATCTTACAGACACAGGCTGTCAAACATGTGTGTTCTAGAAAATACATTCAGCAGATATCTGCTTTAAAAGAAGAATTTTTCAAGGTGGTTTGCTGATTCTAAATCTTTGGAAGATCAATTCAATTTTTTTAGCTACCACCTTACTTTCAAAATTGAAGCAGCATCAAATAAATAAAATCTAGTTTGAACTAACCAATCTTCAAGCAGACATTGCTCTGAAGGAGACTTTTAAAAATATGAAACTAATTGAATTTTATGCATCACTTGTAGAGAAAGGTTTGGTAATTTGAAAACGTTTGCCAGAAAGATGTTTGCGTTATTTTCTTCTACATATATTTGTGAACAGACTTTCTAATGCATGAACATTAACAAAGCAAAGAACAGGTATCTCTTAAAAGACTCAAATCTACTAAGTATTTTGCGAATTAGGACAAACAACCTGAATCCTGACTTCAACAAACTCGTGCAGGATTTTGGACAGTTGAATAAATTCCATTAACGATAACAATTTGAGTAGCTATTAATCAACATTTGGTATGCCAAGTATCAACATGAGTACATGACATATTTAGTTTTATTTGTTACTAGCTACCCATCACACCCGCTTCAGTGGTTGTGTGGTCTAACACAACGCTCTTGCAGTAGACTGGACTGCCGATGACGGGGAGATCAAGGTTTTGATTAAATAATTGATTTGGATAAGGATTCATATCATGATACGGATATAATCACTTTTTGTTCACATCCGTATTTTAGTTGACTAATTCCAACAAAAAACGTTTATTGTAACATAACTATAATAATTACATATATTGTCTCGCGGACTTTTTTGTTCATATTAGTGAGAACGTTTAATATGCATAGTATTTTTTTTATGTAATACCAATAGTTTTTGCAGCGCATGCGGAGAAAGCATATTTTTAGGAATTTGTTTATACCTTGTTTAAAACTATCGACATGTTTATGAAGAATAAATTAAACTTTCAAAATAAAATATAACCTATGTTACTCGCTGATAATGTAGCTTTATATTGGTGAAAGAAGTTTTAAAATCGGTCCAGTAGTTTTTGAGTTTATTCATTACAAACAAAAAACAAAAAATCAAATCTTTCTTCTTTATAATATTAGTGTAGATGACATATTTTATTTGCTAATTTTTTTTTGTATCAAAGCTATGTGGTTAATTGACTAATATATGCAATTTTGCGTGAAAATAAAGTTCATTATTTAGTTAATTTATAAATTTGTTACATGCATTTACAGATGTCCATGTGGCTCCCAGGGAGAAAATTTGCCCACCTCTGCTCTATGGCGTTGTGCGGAGTTTCGAGCCGTAATCTCGGTGTTTTATTAGAAGGTCGTCCCAAGTCAAAGGATAAGCGCTCCAATCCCTGACTGAGTATAGTTTTTCTGAGCTACCTAAGGAAATTACTATTTAATATAAATTGTGACATTTTTATTTAGTTTATATATTACCCACCATAGATAATTATCATTATTAGCACCACGTCTTACTACCTGTTCGGGTTATACGCACTAACGCTAAAGTGTAATGATAGGGTGATTGTGAGATGAAATGGAGGACCTACAGTTTAACGTGGGATCCGAACCACGGTGGAGGCCTTGCATTCAACACATTCAAAGTTGTGATTAATACACATCTTGTCAGAGGTGAAGGGATTCTTTGGCTATCATATAAATCTGTGCAGGGACCGAGGATTGAACCTCGGATCCTAGCACAGATGTCCGACACCTTACCCCTAGACCACCAGGTCACCCTACCTACTGTAAAAATATATTTAAAAAAATCTTCCTGATATTAAAAAAACCGCCCTTTCTTTCTGTTTTTTTCAGTGTTTGTAGTTTTTACGGTTGATATGCTAGTTATTTAAATACATGATATAAGGAGGTTAGAATTAAAATAAGTGTATCGCCATTTGGTTTCCAGAAGATATAAAAAATCAAAGTGAAAATCATACTATATTCTGGGTGATAGACTATTACAAAAATTGAAACTATCTTTAAAAAAATTATTGAGTCAGAAAAAGTGGCTAAAGTTGTCGAAAAAATGTTTTTTTTAATCTTATTTCAATTAAATAGAATTTACACACTTCACGCCTAATTTACTTTTCAAATACTGTTAGAACTTTCATTTTTTCATTCTTTTAATCATGTAAATATATTTTGACAAAAACATTGTAATATAGGAAATGTTTTCCATTTGAATTAGACTTACAACAGCGAGTTGAAAATGGTTGTCAGACGATTCAAATAACGCAAAGAATCCCTCAAAGAGCACGCAACTGCCCGATTCGAATATATGGCATTTGTGTGTAAATGGAAGGACAACATGAAGAACACTTTTTTTTAGTAATAAAGTTATACATTTGTGCCATGTAGACCCAAAACCTATTTTATTTTCATCCTATTTTTTAATTACTAGGATACAAACTTGCCTTTACCTTTATGTGAACTGGTTCATGGAGCTATATTTTCTCTTATTCTTATATTATTATTATTGGAGTTTACAGACGTATCGACACAAGTAGAAGTAATGTAACCTCATTAAAACTATTTCACTCGTGTTAATGTGCACAAGATTCATAATTTCTAAACCTTTTTTTAACAATCTTTATATATATGTATATGTATATATATATATGTAAATGTGGGTGTGTGTGTGTTTGTGTAAGTTTGTATAGTTTATTTAAAACAAATTAGGTGAATAATTCAGGGGGACAGAAATAATAGCTTTGACACACATGCTCCCTTCCTCCTAAAGTAAATTCCTGGATGCACTACCGATTCTTAATAACTTTGAAATTAATCCTGCTATAATGCTATAAGTACGACAAATCTTGTTTGTCTATAAAACACGAATAAAACTATAAAGCATTTTAACCTCTTCTCGCAAAAAAACAACAACCTTCATTTCCATGAGTTAATTTGAACTAAAAACACTAGTCAACAAACTTGCACCTAACATTTAGGAACTAAAGTTAACATTAGTTGTATAAACGATAATTTTCCTCTTTGAAATCCAACCTGAGAATTCCTTCAATGTGACTGCTTAATATGTATTCATATATAAATATGCATACATGTTAAGTGGCCAACATAGCTTTAGCTTTTTCACGTTCATGGGCAAGAACATGGAATATCTCCCTTGAAAAAAAAAAAATATATATATATAATCAACCAATAAAAATTAAATTATTTTTTATGATAGCTAATCACATAGGCAATAATATACTTTCAGTAAAATTAATGAGTACATAAAATATTGATTGAAATTTATTATTTGTTATAATATTCGTTGTGCATTGAATAAAACACAATATTTTAACAAATATTATTTGAAAATCTGTGAAACAAACTACATGGGTATGGTATACAGCAATTAATTTACATAACAATGAATGATGTAATTCCAATAATCTAGCAATAGATTTCAAATCATTTAAAAACATATACATTTTATCCAGCCTCTTTGCATATTATATTTATATAAGCTTATTAGAACCATACTAGTGAAATCTTCTTCCCACTCAGTTCCTATCTGAACAAATAAATGTTCTGTTAATTAACTTGGCAATATTTGTTCATTGGAGGTGGGTGAACAAAATTTCTCCTCAGGGCGAGACATTTAACAGGTCATATTTAACTAGCTTTGCTAAGCCTTAACACTCCACGAGTCTCTATTGCACTTGAAATATTTAGTAAAAAGGTAACAATATAGATAAACAAATTACATTCTTATGAACAACTTACAACAATAAAATAAATAAAAATACTGAATAGTTACAAATATAGACAGATGCATAGGTCTATACACTTACTATGCTTAGCGTAAGGCAACAACATAAGCAAACACGTCAGTTTTATCAACCACTCACAACATTTAAAACAAACTACTAAAACAATTGAACAGTTACATAAATAGAAAGATATAATAGGTTCATTGACTTAATAGCTTACACTAACTAAAACAAAATTGTAAAATAATTTAAATAATTACATAACTATAAGGAAATAATCTGGTCAGACTTTAAGCTTTAATTTAATAAGCACCAGCTGTAATTATGAACTGAACCGCAACAAAAAAATATACAATAAATTCTATAAATTTCAGAGTTATATTTATTAATTGTTTAAAATAAAAACGCATATATAGGTGCCATTTTCCTATTTCTTCTTCTTTTTCTGCATTTCTGCTTTAGCTGTGATAATGTAGATTGGGTTCCTTACGGGCATTGACCTGGGGAACCTTGGATCCATCAAATGAGGAAGCAGACAATTCATAAAAAAAAGTTGTTAACTTGTCTTCCATTTCTGACTGCCAAAAGCCACCGTCTCGTTTCACTTCCAGAAGATGTAAGCAAAGGGGTGTCTATAAACCAAATACACAATAGCTTCTTCTCGTGATGTGTAACTGTCCTTGAACTTGATTGTAGTAGTTGTGACTTATTTTCATGACAATCATTTCATTATCTTCTTTGAGGGCTGCGAATTTACCCAGGTGTATTGATTCTGTTGGATGCATAGAAGCTATGGAAGGTGGGCATTTAACTTCAAAAATACCATGAACATCGTTGAGTATACCATCTGGTGTTGCCCTAAGGGATGGGAGACTTTCATCCACGAACATACCAAAATTATTTAACTTTAACCCTTTAGCAGCTTTTATCTCCTGAAGTGCTATTTCTTCATATTTTACCCCATACTCCATGGATATAGTTGATAAACCTTTGCTATTCAGAATTTCTTGAACCAATTTCTCACAGCCTGTGTGTGGACGTCTTTTACATACTGTTCCAAATCTTGATGCTGTAATCCGCTTTCTTCTTTCTTCTAGCCATTCTCCGTTGTTTCTTTGTAGAATAGTAAAGTGTTCAATTTCTTTTCGTTCATCTTCTATTAAGGTTAAGGAACTAATAAAATAATCACATTCTAACTTAAATTGGACGTCATCCATATCAGTACGTTGCACACGTAGTCCATAGTCCTTGTCGCTATTCGAACAAAGATTAAAAATCTTTTTTGCACATGTCGGTTTATCTTGGCGCTTGATCTTTTGAGTGTCTACCTTACTTTTGCGACGCATCTCCGTTGACTTGCAGTACGCTCCGGGACTCTCTCCATACATACTTTTGTGGAGTTGGTACTGTGTCAAACCACTGTTGTGTTGGATCACTACTGCTGCATATCTTGCTTGATAGTTCCTTCCAAGAGAAAAAATTACCCGTTTACCACCGACATATTTAGCAGCTTCATGATTATAATGTTCTGCAACGTTGTTATCTACATATTCAATAAGACTTTTTGCAATATTGGCCAAGTATGAAGTGGCATCAATAATTCCATTGTAAATTCCCGTATTTTTGAGATCCTGTACAACTGTGGGTGACATGTTGCGTTTTTCTATTCCATCACAAAAATAATTGCGCTCAATGTATCTCGAATTATTTCCAAACACATGGTCAGGACCATTGAGTATGTCAAGTTTCAGCTGATGGACTCTATCTAATTCAAATGTATTTTTTCGATGCTTTATTGCCATTGTAACAGCATTCCGCAGATGGCCAACGTTATTTGCAACTTTCTGACGAAGAACAAAGGGGAAACGGCCTTTGGAACTGTTTACAACTATTTCTCTTATTTTGTTGCAGTAATTTCTCAAAAGATGATTCCGACACTCAACTTTTTCCACTGCAATGTGCTTTTAAGGCCTATCATCCAAGATTTTCTTGTAAACACTACTGTCGCCATCAGCAATAAGTCTACTATATCTTACATCACACATGGTTTTACTGGTTAATAAGCCATAGAGAATAATCCCTGCCTCCATACTTGTTGAACTCTGGTTGGTATCCTAATTATTGTAACACAAGTGACCTTTAGGTTCATCTTTTCCTCTTTCTGCACGTATGCATAAAGTGCAATACTTATTTTTGACCCCAATGAATATTACTTTTCGGGTGTAAAATCCAACAATGGCAGCCTGAAAATAATGATTTAAAAAAATTCAATTTAATGCATTTAGGGAAGATTTAAATAAGACACATGTTTTACAAAATGCCATTAAAATTTATATATGTGATTTTTATGTATTGAATCAAATATTCTCAAAGTTTGTCCAGGAGGTCTGTGAGATCTTCCAACGAATCCATGACATACCTTTATATTATTTTTAAATCTTATAAAATCTTATATAATAGGGTTAAAAAAGGGTGTATACTAAACACAATGGAGATGCCTTCCCATATTAAATCCCGATGAGAGATGATGTAGCCAATGTTGGAATAATATTTTTAATTTTAAAAAGATATGTTTCCGAATAGGTATATGTGTATTATGTGAAGTTGTAAGGTTGGATATACAATGTTACGATGGTATAGTTGAGGTGGATAGTGAAAGTGGGTCGGGGGAAATGTTTCTATTATTCACGGATAAAGATATTGTAAGAATGTGACAGGGGAATTCGAGGGAGAAAAACGTTGGTTGAGCGCTGAGGTACGGCTCATGGAAATACTCTAGATAAAGGACGGAAAGGATAGGGACATGTTTGAAAGTGAGTCACCTAACAACATCCATAAGTTCAGGTCTATATAAATATGTAAAATTAATTTTAATTAAGAAAAATATATAGCTATTAAAATTTGCCTACTTGTTTTTCTTAAATCAACGCAAGAAATAGATTGAGCACGTGCCAATTATATAATATTTTACTAATATGAGATACAAAAGGGTAATATAATTATTAATTAAGTTGTGACGCAACAAAGAGACTAAAAAATTATACAATTGTGACTAATCTACCCCTATAATATTCTATAAATGTATTATAACTTTTTTTTAAATCATCGTTTATCCTACATCAAGGGTTCCCATAATCAGCTGTTCCTTAGTTAGGGAGTTCACGTGGCTAAGAAGTTTGAGAACCACTCTATGATATGATTTGTAATATAAGCTTTAATATCGATATGTGTCATTGACATAGTATTATATAATTATGATATACGATAATTGTATTAAATAATATATATAGCTTACATTGTGTATATAGTAAAAGATATATATAAATATAATACATATTTTGTTATACATAATACATTGTATTGATTACACATATATTATGTATATATGTATATTATAATAATTACGTTCTTTGACAAGTACTTAATAGTATTTTTTTTTAATATTATAAACTTAAGATAAATGAATATGTAAAATTAAACCACTTATCAGTGCCAATAGAGATTAAACACAAAGCCAAACATTAGCGTATTTTAAAGAGTAAAGTTAACTATATATTTAATATGCCTCTGCTACTACTCATGTGCGGGGCACATTGCTATACTCGGAGACTCCACAGCTACGATTTGTGCTGACTAAGGCTGAAAGAGCGCACTATAGTATTTAAGTACACAATATGTGATAATATTATTAAATGTATTCTTACCACACCAAATAAGGAGCTGTAATTGGTACGGTATGATATTTTCGCCCAACTACCATCTGCCACAACAGTCAAGAGGGGAACACCGTCTTTGTCTACATGACCTCGCTTCTTTTCTTATTAAACCTCTAACTGTACAGCTTCCTCCATCTCTTGTTGTGCAGTTTTCTCTAAAGCATCGGATAGTTTGTCATGATATTTCCGGAAAGTTTTATAGGACATAGTTGTAATATTAAGTGTTGAGGTTATTTTCTCCAACTGTGCGTGCCCACCACCAGTAGTTAGTGTGCTCGATACGCAGGCGGTGTTGACGTCCATTGCATTCAAATTTGGCTTATCTGTCCACATAACCTGCACAGTTTACATTTAAAGTAATTCATGATTTCAATCCATACCACTTTTCATCATAGGATACATATCTTGAAAGGAACAATTGATTAGAGTGGTGGCTCTTTAATTGTATTTGTTTGATTAAAAAGAGAAATATCTACGATTCTTCTACCATAGCTCAATGTGATCTGCATCAATGACATCTTCTTGCACTTTTGATACAAGAAAAGTATGCTCTAACATAGATATATCATCGTGTGCTTGAGACAAATCAGATTCTTCCAGAGATAATTTGGAAATAAAATGTGAAGATCCAGCAAAATGGATTTCGTGCTGTGTTCCACTATCAACACCGAGGTGTGAACCACTTGTTCGATTGACAATATTGGAAGATTCTTCTAAATTGAGTTTTAATCTGGGAAAAAATAAATTGTAATTATGTTTCAAACTAACCATGCCAAGCCCAGTAAATACTTGGGTTGGTGCAAACAATAGAACTCTTTTCTGTTGAAAAATGTTGTTTTAATACTACTTTTTCTCAATATGGTCATGATATAATCATACTAATAACAATAATTTACAAAGGAAGTTGCGTGTGTATCCTTAATTTAGCCAGTATTAAATTAGAGTTCGTATACTCGAATATATTATTTTAGAATTGAAACTGTAAGTTAAATAATCACTTTTAGTATTTGTAGATGTTAAAATAGGGCAGGGGGAATTATGAAATTGTAAAATGGACTACTTTAAATATATATTTTGTAAAAAGAATAAGCAATAATCTGACTACAATACTTTAGCTACTTTTCATTCAAACTGTTTCAAAAACATGAAATAAAATCGATAGTTCCAAACTGTAGGTTATTCAATACTAGTTTAAGTAATCTAACGTTAAAAAAAATCATTCATCATGGATAGGTTTAAAATGAGCATACTGAAACATTGTTTACATACTAAACATCCATTACCATTCTAAGCGAGCGTATTTTTTCTTCAGATTTCATTAAAAAAACATAATTTGTGTGTTACTTTTCTTCTCAACTGGTAAATTCTCAACCTGTGATTAAATGAGCAATGATGGAGGAAGGAATATAAGGTACCAAAGATCCTGGCAAAAGTTGTTTGAATAATGAAGCAATAGTTGGCATTATAGTAACATATTTAAACTATACTTTATTGTCAGTTTAAGATAACTATTATTATTATTTTGTTTTAACGACGTGTCGACACATTAAGAGGCCATTAACGTAAAACGTAACGTAACGTTATAAAAGTAACTCAAAACTAATGAGATGAAATAAAATAAAAAAGACAGGGAATGCAAGTTCATTTAGAGGGCATGGCTTGGTGAGAGTAGTGGAGAAATAATGGATGATAAATTAAATGAAGGGTGAAAAAATTAAACATGAGAGTCATATCTTTTTATGAAAATCTTCTTAGTGGCGTGCCTCCAACGAAGGAACGTAGGCCCCCTTCCACCCACACCAACGATCGTCATGAAGTTCTTAGGGGAGAGGAAGGGATGGGGACGTATACTCACTGGCATACTTGTTTTGTTCTCCATTGGGGACCATGTACATTTATACACTAATACATTAAACAAGTTATCCAATACTGATGCCTATTATGTAAAATGCAGTGACATAGTCTACGGATAATGTCTGATAGAGAATGTTATATCAATTGTTTTGTGGCCTAATTGTCTATGCATTCATGAAATGGCAGTTTGTTTGCGTGGACCAGATGCCTTATTTAACCCAATTCCCCACAATCTATAGGGTTGAATTTGGTAAAGAGCTTCCACTTGTGGGACATTTTAATATATTAAATCTTGACATTTCATAAAAAAAGCTTTTAACAACAACAAAAAATTATTTGTCTCTTCGTCTAGTCTCTCCTTTTTCACCCCCTCTATCACCATAGTGCCAAGTTAATAGTCTAATACATTATAATTTGGCTGTCTTGTATGTAGAAAATCCTCTTACTTCTCAGAGCAAAATGCTTAATGTTGAACTATACTTTTGTATTTAAATTTTATCTATTTGTAAATAAAATTATATATATTTTATTAAAGTATATTTTAAATTGCATGTTTTTAGTGCAATAATTCGTATTCCGTTTACAAGTTAAATTGAATGAAAAAAACGTATGTTATTGTTAGGTATTTTTTTCCCCAAGAAATACAGTAGACAAAATCAATCTTATTTTAAAGTAAGTATCCATGCGAATATTAAATAAACAGAATTTGTTAAATTTAGTGTCATTATAGCTTAAAATGTTAATCAAAGTAACCTACACACTTTTATTACCATGTGATCTACTAAATACTGATTAGGACTATGTCTTAAAATAAATTGGCAAACGCAAGCAAACATTATAGCTGTAATGTCAGTAAACTCCGGCGCAGACGTTGAAAATAACATCCACATCCTTAGGACCCCAATCTGTATTCGTAATCACATCCAAGAAATTCACATGATATCCGGGAATATATTTAGATTTAATGACAAAAATAACCCTAACACTAATTTATTACATAATATTTTATGTAATTAACTTATTCCATATAATAATGTTTGTATAATTTTAATTGATTAACCGGACGTGTGAACGGGCATATTGTAAATAATATTGTTAAATGTTTTATTTTATTTTGTCAAACATTTATAATCAAAATACAATATACTTCATAAATGACCCACAAACTATAATTTATATTTTCCGTGTTGGTTACCAAGGTAGTTGAGAGGAAGTGATCCTGCATTAGCGCATAGAGAGAATGGCAAAACCACTGATAAATCACATAGGATAAGCCCCTCTAATTCACCTGGACGAGATTCGAACCTCGACCTCACCGACAACAGCGATAGAGTGCAATGTTATACTAGAATATTAGTCTACTCAGCCACTGGTGCGGGTAATATATATGTTAAAAACACCAACACTATACAAAATAGTAACAAAATCAGTATTTTTTTTTACTCACTTTTTCCTTTGGTAGTGTTTCTCCAAGTGTTTCAATTTCCTTTTAGCTGGTTTCCTGCTGGGTAACACATATTTTTTATTTCCCTTGCGAGAATATTGCCTAAAATATTTTTCTTTGTTAAAAAAAATACCATTTCTTTACAAAAAGTTTTTATCTAATCAAAGAAACACTGTAGATTGTTACACAAATTATTGATAAGGTAAACAGAATAAAGCCTACTCTATAAATAAGCTTATGGATATAGATCATGCAAATACACCAAAAACTGAGGTTTGGAGGTAATTGTAGTAACAAGGTGCCAGACAGTTAGTGTCCAGCCAAGGGTTTTACCTGAAGGGGAAATAAATGTTCAAGGGGAAGGGGGAGAAGAATGGCTTACAGAAAAAAAAGGAGATGAAATGATTGTGAATGCCAAAAAGGGTTTGGGGAGGAGAGGGAGAGGTGCTTCCGAAGACAGAGCTATCTACCAGGCAGCTACCGAACTTTTCCAAAAGTTTAAATATGATTTTTTGAAAATATAAAATTTTGTACCAGTTATTGTATTATAAATATTCATCGTGTATGATAGAACATTATCATATTCTCTATAAAAATATGATAACTTCAAAACTATATTCTTGTATTTCATGTTTTATTTAATTTAAATTTAATTGAAATTACGTCTTATTGTAAAAAAGTAAACATTAACTTGCAACTTTTTTATTAATATAGTTTATTTTAAATTTACAAGTTTAATAAAATACAAAAAACCACATGTTGTTATCATGCATATTTTCTAAGTAATAGAGTTCACAACTTTAACGTTCTTAAATAGTAATTAGTAGGTGTCTATTAGAATCTTAATAAAGGGAAAAAACGATAAAAAAATCGATTTTCTCAAAACTGGCTCTAAAAATTTTGATTAAAATTCGTATCTAGACGTTTATTAAGATTTTAAATAAACTGGCGATTTTCATTTTCTCATGAAAATGAATTTTAGGGCACTTTACAGAAGCAGAAACTTACATATCTACGCAACTATTTGAGATACTAAATAACTTATCATTGCAAAATTGCAGTACTATTAAAAATAAAAAACTTTCTGATATATTGGCAAATATATTAATACACTTTTGTGAGCTTTAGTTGTAAAGAGATACTGATTAAGTTTTAACGCAATAATTCTCCAATGCCATAGAGTCATTAAATATAGGTAAGTCTTTCAAAAAGTTTTTTTTTCCCCTCAAACCTCTTAGTAGAAATGTTTGTACAACAATGGTCTATCTCCATTTTAGACTCAATAGTCAGTATTTAAAATTTGTATTGGTCAAAATTTATAAATGAAAAATTTAATAGCAATGCGATGGCATAAAGATTTGCAATAAGTAATAAAATGTCGAAAATTTTAACCGGAAGTTAAAATTTCCATAAGAAGTGTTGACCCTTGTCGACCCAATATTGATATTTTTTATAAGTCCAAACATACAATTGAGGACATTAATTATTTAAAAACAAAATTGTAAAATTTAAAATCGGGACTAAAAAATGTTTTACATAAGTATAGTGCAATTTATGCTTGTGTTTGCTAGTGTATATTATTTCATTTCACATATATTACGAGTTTTGAGTAAATATCTCCATTTTTAAACAATAGATCGGGAAAGTCAGTGCGAAGTTCCATACCATTTATTTCAGTGGACTGTCATCCATTTTTTACAGATCACCTTGGACAATGAAAAGGAAGTACTTAACAAAATTACGTAACCAAATTTATGGTTAAACTAATTTGCAATGCAAAATAAGTGTTTTCGCCACAACATGTATTCAAAGTAATATGTTTTTGAACTTGTTATGTAACCAATGACTGGCGATTGAAGAGAAAGAAGATCATGATGATTGTCATGTAACCATTTAAATATAATTTGGAATAAGTTTGTATAGGTAGATTTCAAAATGGATGTGGATATAGACCTACTTATATGAGCTTTGTTTGGTTAATTTTGTAAATACAATCTTATAAAATAATGTAGGCCTATTTAATATATAGGTTCCCTTTGTGTGTGTGTGTGTGTGTGTGTGTGTGTGTGTGTGTGTGTAGTTAAAAAATATGTAATGGTGGAATAGTACAATTAAATATAGTATAATGTGTATAGATATATATGTGTATATATATCAATACAAATATATAAATATATACTTAAAAGTATACAATGTTAGAATATTAAAATTAACTATAATATATGTGTATAGGTATATCATATAGCCTATATATATTGATTAGCAAATTTTACTGTCCCATTAAGTATTTCTTTTAAGTTCTATTGTTAGTATAAGATGGAATTGGTCGATTGCAATTAACATAAAATATGAAATAGTTGGTGAAATGTACAGTAGTAAAATATAAATCATGTATAGAATATTAATGGTAGTATATTAAATAAATTTGCATATTGGTTTTTACTGATAGTTTTAACAAAAGAGGTATTACATTCTCATTTTCATTTGAAGGGTATTTTATATCTCTAACTTATTACAATCAACATTGATAACGTTATTTTATAAGTATTGATATAATTTATACAAAACATGACAGCTGCAGATCACATGACCTAGCATTTGAATACATGAAAGTAGAATTATAACCAACATCATCTTTGAAGAAACTGCAAGTCTTACGGAGAAAAGATTTAAATTCACCCGTTGCCGATTAGCTGTTGCCAGATCTCCTTACTTTCAGTTACCTATGTCGGACGGTGTTGGGCTGGGGTAAGAAGACATTGGCAACTTCTATGAACCAGCATTGCAAAGCTGGTCTTATATTTAAAGGAAGTTTAACCACACATACGGTTTCTTCAGAGATGATATCCAGTGTGGTTTTTTTCTAACGTATGCCACCAGCGTTCGTCGGCTTGACACAGTCTTGTTCTTCTACTGGCATTGGCGGATATTTTTTAACCGCCTTCTGAGATTGGGGCACCGTGTAGGTGCGGTTACTTCGTCCCGATGAGATGTGATGATGATGCTGATGTGTTGCCAAAAATATATTTGGTACCACCAAGAATTAAACCCGGGACATTAAGATTAGTAGCCAGGAATGGTGACCATTAGACAAAGATGTCTGCCTCCAGCGTATTATTGATATCTATCTATCTATCAGATTATTTTATATATATATATATATATATATATATATATATAAATTATGCTAATGTGATAAGGATGAGGAAGGTATAATTAAGAGCAAATGTACCCCAAATTTGCGGGAAGAGAGTGGGAAAACCACCATCGTACCACCCAGCCGGGATTCTAGCACCAATCTCCCCATTACAGGAAACGAGACTAAATGGGCCAGATATTTAGACCACGTACTAACGAGCGCTGGAGACTTGACATTTTTCTGAAATGAACGTTGCTAAAAGCTCTCGACCAGAGATAAGGCCTACAGAAGTGTTGATATGATAGACTTGTGTGGTAATGGTTGAGAGGCTTTTGATCAAGCACTGGTTAGGGGGTTGGTTACAAGTTGTTCTAAATTCCCAACAAGGGGATCCTTTCGTTCAAATAATAATTCCTGGCACCTGAAAACAAGTCATTATTTTATCACCTTTTACTTCAGGCTGAAGAAACAAATGAATGAATTAAATCATTTTCTCGCCAGCCAACCAAATTTATCCAAGTTTTAGATATTGGTGAGAGAGAGAGAAGGTGGCCGGTGGGGCGAAAAGGGTGGTAGAGTTGGAAGAGAAAGTGGTCCATTTGTCACCAATGTCAGGGAAACATAAACACATTTGGGAGTACGAACTTTATTTTGCACACCTTCGAAAAAAAAACCGAGAAGGAATACTTTTGAAAGTTCAACAGTTTTTTCACTACTCCCAATCCCCTTCCTTCCCCCCTTTCTGAAGGTCTTGATTTATATATTAATGGATTCCTACACTTCCTTTACCTACAAAGTTTGCTGAAAAGGGCTAAAGTACGATGACGTTAAACCTGTAAACAAATGAGGGTCTCGAGAAGAAAAACCTATTAAATCATATTAATTTAAAATTAAACTAAAATAAATTTAGTTGTTGTTTAACACCGCGTTTTACTACCCCTTTAGGTTTTACGCTTGTATACTTATTACGCTAATGGTTTTAGGGATTAGGGAGGATATATTTAGAGGAAATTTACCTTAATTTTCATGGAGGGAGAGGGGAAAACAATTTTGGGAGAAACTACCTTTAGTACACCTGATCGAGATTCAAGCCTCATCTCTCCGTCAACGGCAGTCCATCTTACTGCAATAATAGCGCTTTAGACCACGAGGCCACCGAAGCGGGTAGCTTTAAAACTGTAATACACACACACACACACACATACATATATATATATATATATATATGTGTGTGTGTGTGTGTTACAATTTTATATATATATATATATATATATATATTATCTTACTACTGGCTTAGTCTATCTGCTCTTGGTGTTTAAATGAATAGGATAAAATTGAGAATAACTGTACTCGTATTTGCGTGGATAGAGCTTGAGAAACAATGTACTTTATCAGTACTCCCGAAATAGATTCAAACCTTGACCTCCACCTCCCCAACAATCTTGTGTATTGTGGGTGTGAGGCCTTGGTCCACGTGGCCACCGAACCGGAATTTATTATTGTCATCCTTATATTTCCACAAATAAGGTAAGGATGAAGAAAATATAATTCAGAAGAGGTGTACCAAAATTTGCTTGGAGGGGACCTGTAAAATCATTGATTATGGATCATCTTAGTACCTGTATCCGAACAAAGTTCAAACATTGACCTCCCCATCAACATAAAACCGGACAAGATAATTCTGACGCCTTTGTCCGCGTGTCCACCGGTGCTGGTGTGGGAGTACTTGATGTGTGTATTCTATTTATATAAAATAATGTTCTATGATTTCGTTTATATAATAAAATGTTTACTTTGAACATTTATTTCAACAGTTTGTGACCTATGAACCACTTCAGTGGCCACATGGTCTAAGACATCACTCTCGCAATTGAACTGGATTGGCCAATGACGGGGAGATCAGGTGGTGGGGCTCGATCTCGGTTGGGTTTACTGAGGATGGTTTTATCCCTAAATGGTTTTCCACTCTGCCTCCACACAAATGTGGGTATACTTCCTTTTAGTTCAACATTCATTGCCCCTAGCACATTAGAGTAATTAGCACATATGCGTATAAACCAAACAGGTAGAAAGACGAAAGAGTTTAATACAATCTTGTGAAATAGTATCACCTTATATAATTTTAGTTGATTTAATTGCAGAATCCTTTAAATTACAGAATTGAAGGTTTTGTTACTGGAAATTGAGTGATTGTTAGTTTCTCTCCTTAGTACTGCTGTCTGCCCGTCACTAATTGTCAAGAAAAAATTGGATTTGTCGTGTTTTACTCATCGAGCTTTGCAGCCATGAAAGTAAAAGCATAACATATAATAGACATTTTATATTTTGTATATTATTACAAATATAAATGTGTAGCTTGAAGTAGCGTTTCCCTGTTTAGGTAGGATACTTTATAAAAAGTGTACTGGAGGTGGATTTCCGCATGTTGTTTATCACTGTGGTTTTCTCATCCTCTCTCCATACTAATGTGGTGGTTGGACATCCACTAAGTACCCTCAAAGTTCCTTCTCCTTTAATAATGTAATTAACAGCCTTGGTGTTTATTTAACACTGCATATTACTACCGGTTCGGGCTATACGCCTATGTACTAATTGCACTAATGTGTTAGGTATAAGAAAGGATAAATTTATAAGAAGTGTTTTCACATTTGCCTGGAGGAATACTGGAAAATAATATATGAAAAACCACCCTCAGTACACCTAACCAGGATCAATCCCCGATCCCCTCACCTTCGATAGTCTAGTCTACTGTGAAAGTCACGCCTTACGACGTGTGGCCACCGAAATGGGTTAGCCTTGGTGTTAAACTTGTAAAATATACACTGTATCTAAATATGTGACTTGGTTGATTCTAAGCCTTTGGCCTTGATATTTCTTCCGTTTCTACCTTGTTTATCGGGCAGTCTGTTGTAATTTATTTGTTCCAATACGAACGTCAACATCATTTTCTCTGAACGTGCCACTAAATTGAAAAGGAAAGAAACACAATTTACACATTTACTTATTAAAAGTTTAGGTTGCTGAACTCGTAAATAAATACCGTCACCCATAGTGGTGGACACAAATATTATAAACGGTTTGTAATTATGAAGAAGGAAAAATAATTAGGACTTTAATCTTGATGTAATAAATTGTAGTCGTGGCTGAGTGGCAAGAGGGCCGACTTAAATTAAACTCGTTTGAACCCATGCAAGGTCAGAAATAGTTTAATATTGCAGTTGCCTTATTACCTAGAAATAAATTTTGTGTTGGCTGGTTTAAGGTTGTAAATTATGTCCTAGATTGCATTAGTTCGTAAGACATTGGCTGCTACTAACGTGGATCAGCACCAAAGGTAGCATGGCCTTAGGAAACAGGATCTTAATTCACTGGATTGCTTGTGGCTGATAGTACAGTCTGATATTATTATTATTTAGCACCGCATCTTACTACCCGTTCGGGTTATACGCTTTAAGTACTAATTACGCTAATGGATTAAGAACTAGGAAGGTTGAATTAGAGGAAGTGAACCCACATTTGCTTGGAGGGAGAATGGAAAACCATTTAGAAAAAGCCAGGCCCAGTTCACCTAACCGAGATTCGAACCTCGATCTTCCCGTCCTCAGCAGACGAGCTCAACACGGCTAGTGCGTTAGCCAACTACGCCACCGAGGCGGGTAGTCTGATATTGAATTAAACAAACATAGAGGGCCATTGTCTATAGTGGTAAGCAAGGTAATGCATTTCTGTTTACTCTCGAGCTAACTAGGAAATTTTTATTTCTGCTTATTCTCACAATAAAAAGAATAGTTTCACGTTGCATACTTGCACTGTAAGTAGGCTTGATTTATTATTATTACTCTTCTTTAAATCTGGACGATTTCATTTTGCTTATTTCCACGGTAAGCAAATTAGCTTCAATCTGATTACCCTTGTAGTAAATAGTATAGTTAATTTATAATTACCTAAATGCTAAGCACGGATTCTTAATTATAATTATTCTTAAGAAAAGCAGGATGTTTCATTATAATTACGCTCAGGGTAATCAGGATGGTTTAATTATAATTTCTTTCACGGTAATAATTCTAATTATTCTCAAGCTGGGCAGGATATTTTCGCTTTAACTACTCTTACAGTAAGAAGGATAGTTTCATCCTAATTATTTTTATGGTAAGCAGGGTAGTCTATATCTTATTACCTTCACGTTACGAAGCATAGTTTCATTTTAATTTGTTACATGGTAAGCATGGTAGTTTCATTATAATTATTCTCGAGATAAGCAGGATAGTTTAATCTCACTGGAAACAAGATATTCTTATTATAATTACTTTCACAGTAAGCAGGATAGTTTCATTCTAATCACTTTCATGGTAGGCATGGTGATGCTATTCTAATTGTTATCAAAGTAAGCAGTATAGTTTAATTCTTATTACTTTCTTGGAAATAAGTATATTTTAGCTATATTCTAATCAGTGTCACATTAGGTAGGATAGTTTCATAATAATTATTTTCATGGCAAGAAAGATAGGTATATTATAACTAGTTTCATGGTAAGCAGGATAATTTCGTACTAATTATTTTCATGGCAAGCAGGATAGTTATATTCTAATTAATTTCACAATAGTAGTTTCATACTAATTACTTTCATGGCAAGAAGGGTAGTAATATTATAATTAGTTTCATGGAAAAAATGGTAGTTTTGTTCTAATGAGTTTCATGGTAAGAAGGGTAGTTTTGTTCTTATTAGTTTCATGGTAAGAAGGGTAGTTTGGTTTTAATTAGTTTCACGGTATGAAAGGTAGTCTGGTTATAATATTCTAGTATTTTCACTGTATAAACTCGAACAGTTGGCATGGTGGCGTTATTCTTCTTACTCTCATGGTAAGAAAACTATTTTTATTCTGCTTACTTTTACAGCCTTCCAGTTAGATCATCTTGAAATTACACCAACTTCAACCTCGACATAACAGGTCTACCTATCTATCTCTACCATCCTAAATGTTTTGGAACTTGATGTTGGCTGCGCGTCAAGGTTACTTTTTTATCAAAGGATTTGAAGGGCGTAAAATCGTCATGGTTGAAGAGTTTGCAAGAGGAGCTATTTAAAATAGGTGAAGAGAAGAAGGGGGTTTACTGACCCTTCGAGCATTTCTCTGTAAATAGGAGGATGAATGAAAGGTTAGCAAGGGGGAGGGTGGGGATAAAAGATAACGTTTGAGATCAAATGTTAGGTAACATCAAAGTAATTGCTTTGCGTGTGTTTTGGTAAATTAAAATTTTGACACCCCTCATGAAGTGGGGTGTATTTTGTCTTTAAATTTAATTACATTAACTCGAAGTAGAAGTTTGCCTTTCCATTCACTGAGTTAACGTTACTGATAAAATAACGTCAGCTTTTTTTTCATTGTGTTTAATCTTTATTTACTAGTTAATATACTCTATTCTTGTAGTAAAATATGAAACAAAATAGATTCTTAGGAAAAATCAAACTAAGATATAGTTTTCAAATAAAATTAACATTTATAACATACAAAGCCTCTTATTGTAAATAAAAGCGCTAGTTATGTATTTTTAATGCATAAAATCACTAAATATATGGTGGCATTATATTTGATATATATAAACTCATTTAACTATAAAGAAAAGTAATATATTATAAATATTATATATAATCACTTATTAAATGGGGTTTTAAATAATGTAAATATTTAAATATTAATTTAATTAATATAGGGAGTAATCTTACTAATATTTAAAGATGAAATGTTGTATGTTTGTTTGTTACACAATAATGTCTAAACTACAGTACCGATTGGGCTGAAATCTCGCATGGATATATCTTGGACGTCCACTTATAAGATAGGCTGTTTAAAAATGACGTCCATATTTTAGTTTCAATATGGCAGCACAACTTTTAAGCCCTTTTCTCAGTTTCTGTTCATCGGATTTTCACTGGATCAACTTTTAAAAATAACTCCTAGCTATAGATGAGCATTTACGGCCATCTTAAAAGAAAATGGCAGCTATGGCATACTAATTTTTAGTCCGTTCAGAGCTCTGGCTGTTAACTATAGGAAGCCTGACAGTAAGAATCCGGGTCATAGCCTATTATATTAATTAATAATAATATAAATAATATAGGATGTGTATTTGTGTGTTTGTATGTATGTGTGTGTGTGTGTGTCTGTGCGTTTTTGGGTATGTGGGTAGGCTCTTTACTAAAAAAAAAAACAAGATAACTAAAAAGCTTAAATTTGGAATATGTATTTAGAGCCATACGATTGTGTGCGTCTGGAGCGTATTTAAATTATGTTTACATAAATTGTGAGACAGACGTCTTAAAACACGTATTCAACTGTTTGTTTGTTGCTCAATCACGCCCAAGCCACTAAATCGATTGACTTGAAATTGTTCATGGAAACAGCTGAGAGGGCGTATAAGCAAGCTATAAGAACATAATCTATGTAGTATCCCATCACTCCTGATAAAGTATAGTTTACTTAAGGTTGAATCTAGAATCATCTGAGATTTGTAAGGAGCAGACTTGTAAAACAGTAGAATGATTGTTAAACCTCTAGTCAATGAAATATTAAATGTGAGTAAAGGAGTTAATTTACTATAAGAATCCGTACAGCCCGAACGGGTAGTAAGACGCAGTGCTAATAATAATACTATAAGATTAAATAAAAAACAAAAAAAAATATTTTGAAATTAAATAAATAAATATGAATTTAAGAAGATAACAGACAATATTTATTAAGGATAGAAACCTTAAGTCCGAAAAGAACGATCAACTTATATACCCACCTACCTAAGAATACCACAAAATATATCCAAAAATGTTAACTAACAAAATGGTTATACAATTAGGAGGATTGACATAGTCCTAATATATTAAAAAGTTAATAATTAGCATATGAAATAGTCAAAGACTCGTCATACATGGTAGAGAATAAATAATCATATCACATGAATGACAATAACACTAAAATTTGATAAAAAGCTGTGACAAGGATTAATACAATTGCAATTAATTGAAGGAAAAGTTAAAGGTTATTGACAGTAAATAGATTTAGGCAGATAATTAGATTGTAAAACACACCTTAGAGATAAATGACGAGAAAATTACATGCAAAACATATTAAAATTAATTACATATGTACACGTTAAAGTTGAATTTAAAACATAATTTAAAAATCCAACATAACATAGATCATATGTCAATAAGTTGAGTATGATAATAGATTAATGTCTGCGTTAAGGAGGGTTTTAGCACTAGTGTAAACAGCCATATAAATTCATGTAATCACAGATATGTTGTCAAGCAGAACTTTATAGTCAAAATGAATTAGGTATATAAGTGGTTTTTATATAGAGTCTATAACGTTACAAAAGAAGTGTGGACAAAAAAAAATAGTTTAAAGAATATGTTATACTGTTAACGAAATATTAATTAAAGAACGTTCCTTATCTGAAGTTTGGTTCCTCTCCTTAAAACATTGCAAGCCTCTAGGTGGGTGACGTGACATGTTTCGGCCTAACTTTTCGTTAGACAATTTAAAGCAATACATTACTAATACTTAAAAAGATATAAAGATTTGGTTACTTTTATTTTGATTAACCTATTATTAAATGAAAAAGAACAAAGCTATTTATATATTTCTCGTAATGAGAATGGGTATAACGGCTAAGATATTTTAAACAATCTCTTAAATAAAAGCGGGCGTCTTATTAAAGTTAGTAAATCAATAAATAAATGTTTTCAATCACACTGACACTTGCGGATATTTAATTTGTGTGCGCTTGTCTGACCGATAACACATTACTTGGCACGACATGATAAGATTCAAACCATCCTGTATTCTTAACAACTAGAGTATAATTCAATTCACGGTAGGAATTACTCTCTGAAAGGTCTTTTTTCCTACCAATATCCTACTATATAGTAGATTTATGGTAGGGAAAAAGGCCTTTCAGAAGTCAATTCCTAAGGTGAATGGAATATATGTGTTATTGTTAATCTTTTCGTAGAGATGGACGCCAATGCTGTGAATTCTCACCCTTCGAGTCTAGTTCTATCGATAAACTGTGAGTGAATATCTACTGAGCATTCCTTCAGGTAAGTAAGTTCTACCAGGAACGGTGAAATATTGGAACAGGAGTTGTATTTCGGGGCCTAAAAAGAGATTTATGGCAGTGAAAAGAAGGTGGAGGAGGAAGGATTGTAAGGAAGAAACGAGATTTTTTATAGGTTGCTAAAATTCTGACAGCTGCCAACGTCCCTTCACTTCCAATTTCACCCTAGCATAAACATTTTCTCTTCGGAGTTTCCCCTTAATGGTCTGTTTCTAAATGAAGAGAGAAATCAATAGTTGTTTGAGAAGAACGATGAGCAAATAGAAGGAAATAACAGCAAGTAACTATTTCAAGTTCATGTTGTTTATTTAGAAAAAACAATAATAACTTGTCACTGGAGTTTTTAAACTTATCACTAATGGTTAAATACAAACGATAATAAAATAAGCCTAAAACTCTAAGCTGTTGGTCTATCTACCACTTCCATGGGCTCCCAGCTCTAATAACAGAATAAAGTTCAATACCTTGATAGGTAAATAAATTGTAGATATGTAATATTTTTTAAACAAATACTTCGGGCCAGTTTCATATTCAGCACTATACTAAGTACTGGACAGCATCTACCTATGCTCGAATGAATTGGGCCATTTTCACAAATAAAACTGGCCCAATCCATTCTGGTCTAGCCAGGCATTGTCATGTACTTAGTATAGTACCACACTTGAGGCGTACTAATTCTAACTATGAAACCGGCCCTTCGAAGAATCATTATGAACCGATAAATCATACAAATAACTTTGTTTACCAGCTGTGGTTGGATTAATACTATGAAAATAATATTAACTATTACAAACTCATTAAAAATTTAATCGAGTCTTATCTCAATTATTATTAAAGACAATTTAGATTATAAACCATTACAGATACCTATTGCATGAGTATTTTAATTTTTAGAAACGATCATTTAAAATGTCTGTCTCAATTAATAATTGACATCGTATTACTAACTACGATATATTTTGAAGCATTATAAACTAAAAGATAAATAATTAGGCTATATATGAATCATATTTCTATGATAAAGTCAAATATGTTGATTTTTCTATTACTATAGTAAGCGTATTACCATATAAACCACGCATGCCTAGCTATTGCCATTGCGACGAACTGGTATAGTGACTTCAGCACAGGAAATGTACAGGCTGAACTATATAGGTAAAACCTTTTTTGACTCACTATTTTAAATTTTATAATTTTATTTTTAAAGAATTAACGTCTTCATTTGTATATTTGGACCAACAAAAAATATTGATACTGGGTTCTCAAGGTTCAACACGTCATCTTAAAATTTTGAATTCCTGTTGAGATTTTGGGCATTTTATTAGGGGATTTATAACTTATTGTTACCGCATTGCTATTAAATACCTCATTTATAAATTTTGACTAATAAAATAGATAAAAATTGGCTATTGAGTCAAAAATGATAGAGATAGATCATTGCTGAACTTATATTTCCCCTAAAAGGTTGAAGGAAAGAGAACATACACTTTTTGAGAAACTTACTTATTTCTTACTCTATGGCATTAGATAATTGTTGCGTTAAAACTTTAATATCTCTTTAAAACTAAAGCTCACAAAATTGTATTGATATATTTTCCAATATCTCAGAAACTGTTGGTTTTATAAAAGTGTATTTCATATATAAGTTTTTAATTTTTAATAGTACTACACTTTTACAATGATAAGTTATTCAGTATTTTAAATAGTTGCGTAGATGTGGAAATTTCCGCTTCTGCAATGCACCTTAAATTAATTTCCATGGGAAAATGAAAATAAACCATTTTATTTATAATCTCAATCAACGCCTAGATACAAATTTTAATCAAAATTGTTAGAGCCAATATTGAGAAAATTGATTTTCTCTTTTCTCTTTTTATTGAACTACTCTTAATTTTAGGGTTAAACAGACACAAAGTCATAGGTCATTTCAATAACCAATTTTTAGGGTCTGTGGGGTCATGAAAGGTTGGCATACATCAACATTTCGGGTTCGATTTTTTTAAAGGTCGCAATACTTATTTTTAGTGTTCGTAAAGTTTATAGATATATATTTGCGTATAGCTTGAAAGTTATTGGTTTTATAGAAATATGTTTCCAATAAAGGATTTGTATTATAAATAGACCTACACATTTGCAAAATAAGTAATTTCATTTCTCAAATAGTTTCGGAGTTATTATAAAAAATGAGAATTTACGCATCAGACAGGAACCTTTAAAGTCATTTTGGCGAAATATTAAGAGTAGCCATTTTGTTTGGAATATTTATAAATGTTATGAAATCAAATTGAATCAAAATTGTTAGAGCCGATTTTGATAAAATCAATTTTTTATCTTTTTTCCCTTAAGCAAACTACCCTTAATTTTAGGGTTGGATATCAAATTGCAAAGACACCTTGGGTAAACTCTATGAAAACCTTATATACCAAGTCTTAGCCTGATCGGTAAAATAGTTTAGGCTCTAGTCTGAGGTACAGACAGACAGATAGACAGACGGAAATTCAAAAACCACTATTTTGGATTCGGGGGATCATGAAATGTCCACATCCATCAAAATCTCGAGTTCGTTTTTTTTTAAGATCACAATACTTTCTCTACCTGTAATATAGCGATAAAGTTAAAGGTGTAGTAGGCCTACTATAATAATTCTAAATTATTATTATTCAGTACATTTATCTTTATGGTGTTACATAATATACGAATACCTTACAAAAATGATTTAACTTTCTACTTGGCCTATTTTTGTTGTTGCACATATGAACCCTCCATTTGCATTGAGCAGTAGAAAAACCTGCCTTAGCCAACTACATTATGACCCTATCTTATAAGCTATCCCATAGTGGAACACAGAAAGGTATACTTGTTATTTTTCAGGGTAAACGTATTATACGTAATGCTACGTCAGTAAAAGCAAAATTATTGGGAGTTGCATATCAGATCGATTTAATTGACTGTATATATGATGACTGGTCTAGAAATAGAAATATATTATTAATTTATATTTATAGCCTATTAACTTATAAGATTATTAATATAAAATGCTCTATATTTTCATAGGCTACAATATAGTTTCAACTTAGACATTGAAATGAGAAGGGTCCTTTATAGACATAGCGTCTCTAACTTATATATATAAAACACTCTTAAATCCTACCCTATCTGTTACTTACGTCAAATGGATGGCTGGTCGAGATATGAGTAGAAAAGAGAGGTTTCTCAAAGATGTAACTAGTTACACCATGTCAAGTTTATTACCTGAAAATAAATAGAAAATTATATAATTACATCAGCTTTTTAAAATGTATAAATGAGCATTGAATTTAGTCACAAGAGTATCAAACATTGAGTCAGTCCTGTACTTTATACTTTAGTAAAACCAGAAGTAAAATATAGTAGAAACGCATGTGTTTGATATAAAAGTTTGTTCTCTTGTCAGCAAAGCAGGAATAAACCGATCTAAAAATAAATATTAATATAATTCATCTTGTCTAATAATAAGAAAAAGCACCTTTTTGAATATGTGTCTCCCATTAAATGTTTCCATCTTAATAAATTACCTTTTATTGAAATGATATATTTTGACGAGAATACACCAGCTGCAGTAGTGTAAAGCTTACTTAGGCCTTATATCTTGGACTTTACTTGAAATGTTGCCTTTGAAATAATAAAAAATAAATATTTTAAAAACATAAGCAACGGCATTTTTTTAAATGTACATTCCTAAATCACCGAATATTTATTTTTAAAATGACTCGTGTCCAATAAAACGCAAAAAGGTATAACTAAGCGGAGCGAGCAGACTAATTCGTTTCAAGTGCCAGTTTTGAAGAAGCAGAGGAGGTCCTACTTACTCTGTGTGACTATTAGAACAAACCTTTCCCACTCTTTCATAA